>NDXZ01021554.1:3197-15359 GCA_003055125.1 Paykullia maculata
CATTTTTTGGTGTTCGAATTGTTAAATTTATTAACATTTTTAGGGGTTTTTGTCTTCTTTGTCTTGTTTTTCTGATGGTTATCATGCTTTTTCGTATTGTTCTTTCTCTCATGTGTGCGTTACAATTAGAGTTGCCACAAAGCCAGTTATGCAGAATTGCACAAAAGTTAAAGTATATACAAATTATAAAATATTTTACACATTATTTAAAAAAACTTTTACATATGCAATTTATAAAATAAATTTTTTTTTTAAATTTTCTGTATTTGCCAATCAATCTCAGGATTCTTTTGTATTTAAAGGGTGATTAGGGGTACATATTTTTATACCATTCTAAGTTTGTAAAAGGTTTTTTTTAAACTTGTCGTTAATCGCGTGATATTAGAAGCTTCTTATTTGATTATTTAAATGGTAATTGTATTATTTTTTAGTAAATGCTCAAAACATTGCAACTGAATATTTTACAAAGGATTTAATAAAGGCTGTTTAAAAATGTTGATAATTTCCAGAAAAAATTTGTTCCTTTTGTTACTAAGTTTAATCAATTTTTATAAATTCTTTTAAAATAACTGTCTATTCCAAATTGCATAAATTTACTTCGGAATGCACAATCCGTCGGACTTGCATCAAATAAATAAATGTGGACAATTTGTTAAAAATATTATGTTACAAAACTTACTTGTTTTGTACCTATAAAATAAATAAATAAGTCAATAAAAATGTCTTAATGTAAGGGAATTTATTAAAAAGGGACATATTGATATTTTTAAGTAACTTGTATGTTGACGCCTGTTTTATATCAATTTACAGAAACTTCATTTATAAATGTTTATATAAAAAAAGAAAAACATTTGTTGCTAATACCCATGTACTTGAAAATATTTTTTGATAAATAGGTATGTATACCTAAAATTTATAATTTTCTTTTGACAGAAAGTAATAAAAATAAAAATCTGTTAATATCAAAAAAAATTTCATTTCTAAAATGTTTTCAATAAATTTACTGTTAATAGGAATTTTTTGTGTTAAAAAAATATTTAAAAATTCAAATATTTTTTTTTTATTATCCGCAAAAATGGCAACACTTGCTACAATTCATTTTTTGCTTTTTGTGGATTCTCTTGTACTTCTTCTCAACTTGTTTCCTTTAAAATATTCTTTTTATTGTTATTTTGTTTGTTTTTCTTCAAAAAAAAAAATATTTTTTTGTTTATTTTTATCATGACATTCATTTGTTTTGTTTGTGTTAAGTTTTTTTTTTATGAAGCCCTTGGTTTGTTACCATTTTCTGGCAGTTTTTTCCTTTAACAATAACTACATTTTTTGTTGTCTAATGATTTCCTACGAAAAATCACGCTTTTCTTTTTGGATTTTTCAGTTTTCTGTTTTTTTAAATTGTTTAAAACAATTTGTTATGTTATGTGACTGGTTATTTGTGTTTATGTGTGTGTGTGTGTTGTGTTTTTATAGTGTGTGTCGTTAAAATCTCCATTTAAAGGGCGTACGTACCGCGTACCTACTGAGGTACATGTGTATGTCTGTATGTTTATTACATATCGTTTGTTTTATTTACATAAATTGGAATTTTTTTATAGCTTCAGAACATGTGTAATTGAATATTGAGTCTTGAAGTGATTTTCTTCTTGTTTTTGTTGTACCTATTTAAATGTAGTTTTGATTAATGTTAATTAATGCCAAAAATGTTAATTTGGTTAAGACTATTTATGTTAATGGTAAGTGGATTATAAAGCCAGACGTCTGAGACACCTACCCTTTATAAATACATATTAGAAGTAGATATGTATAAGTATGTATGTTTGTTTGGTTGAGATTTGCCATTCATTTGTAGGTATTTATGTTTTTGCTTTTGCATTCTTTGGTGCAGACGTGCAGAATTGCAATTTGTGTTAGTAATTATTGATTTTCTTGTTTTCTAATTTTGGGTCAGACGTTTTTAGTTTTATACCTACATACATATTAATGATTTTTTAAGCATTTGTTAATGGAATAGATGCAATTATTATTCGGAACTTTAAACTCGATTAAAAGTAATTTATTGAACAACTGCAATGATTTAAAACTACGGGAATAAGGATTTCTGTAAATAAAGTTATTTTTTTAAGATGTCGGCGTCCGATTTGAATAAAATTTGAAACAGGGAATCCTTAAATCATAACAAATTATGTGGTAGAAAAAGAGGGAATTTTTCGTAACCCGTTTGGGGTAGCAAAGCAGACTGGGCTCAAGCTAGTTTTTACCTCAAATTCAAGTTTTACAAAAATCAAAATTGTGTTACATTCCAACTCACTCCAGTGAATCACATATACATAGGTACATACATACATATGAACATATGTACATAGTTATGTCATTTGTTTTACTGGCACCTTTTTTTTGTTGATTTAAAAATAAACTTGTACCTATAACATACATACATAGGTACTACTACCCTGCAGATAACGAGACTAGTCCATACATGCATGTAAGGAGTAGTCCACAAAGGAGTAGGAGTACTCTAAAACTACTCCAAATATATGGTAAAGAGGTGGTCCGTTTAACATTACGATGTCCTAGGACTGGACCATATAACCCAATGATAAATATTTAAAACATTTAAAATAAATTCTATTATCTTTTTATATTTACAAAAATAATAATTTTTTTATTATTTTTTCAAAGCTTGCTATGTTGAAATACAACCATTATTCATATCTTGGTCCATAACTACACTACATTAGACCATAATGTAACTACTCCATTTAAACTATAATGGACTACGTAGCCCAATATTGTCTGTAGGGTAGGTTGAAGGTTAGGTTGAACAGGCAGCTGCGAAAGATGGAAGGGTTCAGCCCACTTGGGTCCAACACGTACGGTCCCTTTGTGTTACCTGCATGTCTGTAGGGTAGCTCCGGAATATTTAATCACTGTTGGCAATAATGCTTTACCCTTATTACAGTAACTCTTAAAATAATACTATTATAACGTAGACAGACGAGAGCGTTAATTTGCATTAAAAGCTCACTAATGTGAATTAAAATTTTACCCTGAAAGACGACAATTTTTGAATTTTTTGAATTTTTGTTGGTGAAAAAGCACTATTTATTTGAAAGAAAGCTGAAATTACTTTTTTTGAAACTGCTTCATAATGTAAAAATTGTAAATGTACTAGCAATCATTACTCTGAACATGTTGCTACAAGTTGGGATCACAGTAGGACACTCTGAAATAAGAGACAGGCAATTGTGAAAATTTGTAGGTTTGATATTAACTTTGTAAATGTGCCCATTAATTTTTGTACGTCGCACGTTCCATCCACAGCTCTAACAGAATCTGTGCATCGCTATCGCACCACGAACTTGCTTCTTTCCCTAAAAAATCTTAAAATGCAAAAAATATGTTCATATTTTGATATGTATTTCTTTTTTTTTATTTCAATTTTATAATTGTCAACATTTCGACGGTATTGCCGTATTGAAATAGCTAAATTCAGTATAAATTCACTTTGATTTTGTGCATTTACGGCAAATCTAATACACATTGCTTTAGGGATAATTCACAAGTTAATTTGAATTAAGACAACTAATGCAAATTAACGCTGTCGTCTGTCTACGCTATACCTAATACCTACCTCAAAGTTGTTTTTGCATAGATATGGAAATGTTGCATTTTGGTCTAAACTATTATTTTTAGTATGTAATGAATTACAATTGAGTTCCTGACATTAAGTTTGTTTTTTAACATTTTAATAGGTGGTACCTATGTAGAATTGGATTCTGTAAAAGAAATTAAAAACTTTAAAATTAGAATTATTGCGTTTTGTTATGGACCTTATTATTTATGCATTTAACAAAGTCGAAAGTAGTACATACATACCTACATATTTTTTGATCGGTAATAAAATTAGTTTTAACCCATAATAAAAATAAGTTATCTCTCTGTGTTTATTAAAAACAAATATAATTTTCTGTTTTACTATTAAAGTAAAACAAAAACAAATAAATATAACCACGATCTTTAGGTCATGCAAACATAGGTATAAACAAAAATAATAAATTGTGTTATTAAATATGCTGCTTATCACACACATAAAATTCAATTTCTTTTATCTTGTGCCGACAATGGCGATAGCGATAATTATTAAGCAACAAATTGAAACAAATATAGAGCTACTAAAGTAAATAAACTTGGTAAACCATTTCCAAACAAGCATTTAAAATTTATTAACTATTATTAAAATAAAATACAAACAGAAAAAAAAAACTAAAGTAAACATTATAAATAATTTGTAATAAAGAATGCTTTAAGTTTAATTTAAAAAATAATTAAGAGAATGTTACAATGTATGTAAATTTAAATCAACCATTTTTATTTCTAGCAAATAAAAACTGTTAAGAAAAACTGATAAATTCAAAGAGAAAAAATGTTTTTACACAGTTTTAACTAAACAAACTTTTAACACAGAAAATAAATTTTAAAATACCTATTTGTTTTTGGTAAATTTGTTTTAATTAAAAAAATTAACAACAAATTGGCTGGCCATAAAGGCCTAGAATTAAGTAAGCCATGGCTTACGTTGACGGCAATAAATCATTAACAACAACAGCAACATCGTTAAATGAGTTCTATGCAATTAACAATAATATTTTGGCTTTAAGATTTAACGTAAACAAGTCAAAAAGCAAGAACAATCAGAACAACGAAAAGAAGGAGGAGCAGAGGGTCATCTGTCAAAATTGCTGCAATAATAAAAATATACAAAAAAATCATACTAAAAAAACTAAAAATGTAACAAAATGTGGACACCTAATTGCAGCAACTAATAAAAAAATTGAATCATTAACAGCAACAATAACAACAACAGCGGCAACGACTCCAACATCATTGTTTTTATCATGTACAGAAAATGATTTGTTTTGTTTTTGCCATAACAGAAACAACACAATTACAAATTTCAACTCCTTCGCCAATGACACCACTACAGCTAATAATAATAATTGCAAATGCCACAATACCCTTAAACCAATAAACATTACATCCACATTGTCATCATTATGTACTCCAAAATTGAGAACAGCAACTGCATTAGGAAAACTGTCAGCAGCCGCAACAGCTGCAGTGCCAAGCCAAACTTCTATTACAACTTGGAGCAACACCTTTAATTGCACATCGTTACGTTTCATTATCTTAGTTTTATATTTAATTTTAACGAGCTGTGTTGGAGTTAGTTGGCAATTAAAAAATGGTAAGTACAACATTTTATTTTTCTTTACCATAAACAGAAACCAAGAAAATATGGCAACAAAATTGTTGTATATAAGATAAATTTTGCGTATAATTTTTTACAATATGTTGAACACTTAAAGTGAATTTACTTGTTGTGTCTTGAACAAAAATTTTGTCCGGACAATTTTTTTTTATATTGAGTTTTTAAAAGAGAGACGAGACGTTAAAATCAATTGTTCGAAAAAAATGTTTGTTCAGACACAATGGATGAATTCAACTTTATGATAAAAATTTGCGTGAAATAGTGGTGGTAGAGAAACTTTTATGTTATTGCATGTCTGTGGTAAATATTCTCAATGCCAAACGAATTAGATGAAATTTACCCAAATTGTTAAAAAATTCTAGAAGTGGTTTGTTCTGGAAATTGAGGTAAATCGGCCAAGTAACTCTTGGAAATTTCGATTAAATTTTTTTAAACCTAATTTTGGTATAAAAGTTAATAATAATATCGCTCTTATGATTTTGTAAAATAAGCTTAAACTAATAAATGCAATGAAAAAATGATTACAATATTAGGGACTGATTGATCTTTCAAAATGTTTAATTTCAAAATAACAACAAACCAATGAAGACATGTGAACGCAAGCAAATAAGCATAAAACATGTGTGTGTGATTGAACATGTATTAACGAGTATTTTGTGCTGATTTCAAAAAATTGAAATTAATATAACTTTTATACTGATCCTTAGATATTGTTGAAACTTAATACATTTAGAGAGTAGCAGTTAGGCTTTCAATATTTTATGTTTAAATGAAAAATATTGAATTTTATATGCAGCTAGAGCGGAAAAAAATTTACTACCTTAATTGTGTTTTTTTGTTTGTTTGTTTTTTTTTTTTGTACATTATTGCAAATAATTTAAAATTGATTTTCGTTATTTCATGGCACAAATTTTTTAATATTATAATTTTTTTAAATAAATCCTAAAACTCCATTTAAAAACATTATTTCATTTTACTCTGTGTAAAAATATGTTAAATGAACTTAAATGTTTTGCAAAAAGTCCGAAGATATTATCGGCTCTGCTAACTTAAAATAAATTTTAATAACTCATAAAATCAATTAAAAAAAATTAAGCTTTTCAGAGATTTTTTTAAAAAATATTTTAGGAGTTTCAAGAGCGGAATTTTAGAATCTACATATTTCAGTTGCCTTGTAACGAACTTTTTAGCAGTTTATATGATACTAGTTACTAGCTAGTTTACTCAAAATTTCCCATTTTTCTAACCCGTAAGTTTTATTCAAATCGGACCAGTTTATTTTTTACTAATAAACGCTTTTTCCCGTTTTCCCCTTTTATTGTATTTTTTACCACCAAGTTTTATCCCTATACGTTAGAATTCCAAAAAAGTACCAAAACCGTATTTAGATTTTTTAGAAAAGTGACGAACGTATTAAGTTTAAATTATGTCTCTATCTTTATTGGTTTAATAGTTGCAAAAAGTATCAAAATATAATATTTACCCATTTTTTCACCCAGACTCGCAATTTTAAAAAAGTTCCAGACCTTTTCACTTATTTGTTTAAGCAGAATACAATAGTTTTAAAATTTTGTTTTTAACTTGTCTAGTTTAGCAGATATAAGGTTATCGATTTTTCCCTTTTTACCCTTTAAACATTTGAATTTCCAAAAATCCCTTCTTAGTGCATCTTTATAACGGGAGAGGAACCCACAGTCCCGCTTTATGCCTTTATGCTGTGCGATAATGAATCAATTAATTATTGAATCAGTCTCGTTACTATTTTATATAAATGTATATAGATTTATTAAACTACTTGAAATTTGTTGAGATTTTATAAAATAATTTTATGTAAAAGCATTGGGAAAAAAGCTTCTGAAATTTAAAGATTTTTTTAATACTTTATTTGTATAAATAAATTCTGTAAAATTTATAGTGGGTTTATTTTTAAATGCTTTTTCAATAGCTTTTCTCTTCTTGGCAACGTCGATAAGCAAAACTACGGAACATATTTAGAGTAAAGAAATTCAATAATAATTTTAAATATTAAATCACATTTACGTATGTATGTAACTATGTATGTATGAACATGGAGCCTTTAAAATAGTAAACTAAATGCTTCATTTACATTTAATTTTTGTACTATTCTTCTTCATATGAATCATAACTATGTGTGCAAAACCCTCTACTCCTTTGTGCTCAAAAAGAAACACAAAATTTTGTCTGCACATAAAAATTTGTTATACTTATTCAGTTTTTGCATACATGTACTTAAGAACTTAATAAGGCCTGTCTTTTCTATGCATATTTTTTGTTTGTTATATATTTAACATTTTTTGTTGACATTTGATCATTAAACCCAAATAGATCTGCCCTAAGCACTAAACACTTCCTTTCCTCTTTGATTTTTTCCATGTACAATTAGATTTTTCGGTTTTTCCTTAGACATTTTCAAACAACATTTCACGCCATATTATTACCATTACCAAACGTCATCAGCATTAGCATTAGCCAAGTTCATTAACATGCATTACGTCTTAAAAAATTGTGTTTAAGAACTGAAATTATTTTTGAAAAAAGAAAAAAAAAGTCAACTTCAAAAGACGTCAATTACAAGAACCAATTTATTTACTTACTCTATGAACAGAAATGAAAGAGTGTGTTTTTTTTTAAAATGTTTGTATTTGTATTTAATATTGTAACCCAGCAAAGCATAGAGAATTAAAGTAGGAAAATAAAGTAATTAAATTAAATGTGGAACCATTACGAATTTTGTGAAATAATTTTTATTTTAGTTCTTTGTTTTCTACAACTTTTTAAAACCATTTGAAAGGTTTTATTTATTTCTATAAAAAAGTAAAAATTATCACAGGTAGTGTAATCTTTACTAATTCTATTTCTATTTTTGTTCTCAGACCTTCCTATGTAGGTAATACTTTTTGTTTGAAATTGATTTTTTTTTTAATTGTTTGAGTTGTATTTACTGCCTGTGTATCTATGTATGTATGAATGTATGTATAAATGGTCGTATGTATTTGATTTTGTAAAATTCGACTTTTCGTTTTTCTTTCCTAATCCCACAAATCATTTTACATGCCTGTTTGTGTTAACAGTTTAAGGTTTTTTGTTAAGGTCTTTACTTTACTTTACACCAACAAAAAAAACAATAACATTCTGCAAGTGGCATCACATAAACAGCAACAACAACAACAATTTTACCCTTGAGCGCCCTTTTTATGCACTGAATTTTCAATTGTTTGTGTAAATGTATACACATTTTCTTTAATTTTGTTGTTATTTTGTTTGTGTTTATTTGTTTGTTTGTTGTTCTCGTTTGGATTGTTGTATTTATATTTACTTAATGATTGTCAATCAGAAAGTTAGCTGCTGCTGTTGACGATGGTGTCCCCGACTCTTGGCTTGTCTTTACTACTCTTTCTCCTTTCTTTGGAAATACATATGAATGTATGCATGTACTTGTTATATTTTATTTAAAGCCATACATTAAACATATAGATACACACACATAAATACATACATACATATCTATTTGTATACAATTACTTGTATAACCCAGGTGGTAAACATTTAAGTTTCTAGATAATTTTCGTTAAATATTCAATTGGTAGGTACTTATATTGGAAAATTTTTAAAATAATTAAAAATATTACATAAATTCTTGGGATATTAAAAAATTCTCTATAGGTACCTACTTCTCTAAACTATTTATAGGTACATACCTAGAAACTCTGCAATAAAATTATAAAAAATGAAATTTTTTAAAAATATTACATAAATTTTTAATTTAAAATTTATGCGGAGTTATTTTAAACTGATTTATGATCAAAAGTGCGCTTGTCGATTTTAATAAAATAATTGTTAGGCTTTTTGATTTGTTAAAATAGGTACACATACCTATTTTAAGAATTTTTTTTAAATAAGATTACTTTATAAGTTTTCTTTTTATTGAATTTCTTAATAAATTTGTAATTTGTGGGCGTTTTTTTCACAATTTTTTTAAAAAAATAAGGTCTCTTTCAAATAAAAATAATTTTTAATATTTTGCTACTCTGTTTTGTGGTATCACAAGGAAATTAATTAAAATGTTTATCAATATTTAATACCTACATACCTACATACCTATTTTGGTTTCAAAATTAGATTGTGAGTTAAAAAACTATTTGTTTTAATATAAATATGACCTTGAGCTTAATTAAAAAATTTGTGAACAAATTAAAGGATAGTCTAACAACTATAATAATTATTTGATAAGATAAACAAAATAATGATAAATTCACTCGAATTCTGCAATAGGTACAAACTATTTTATATAAATTTTAGATTTGGGGGCAATTTGATAAACATTTTTTTTAGAAATAAATAAAATCAATTTCTCCTAAAATTATGTATGTATGTATTTAAATTTTTTTTTTAATTCTTTAATTATAGACAATTTTTGGAAAAGTTGTCGTTTCACAGAAAAATGTTTAATTAACTCCAAATTTATTATTTCTTTTTTATAAAAAAAGTCAATAATTTAAATTTAAAATTTATAGAAATTTTATGTAAATATTTAAAAAACAATAATTTTTTATTCAATATATAAATAAGGGAAAAGTCTTAATTTAAAAAAAAATATTGATACATTTTAAATAAAATAGTTTTTGATTTAAAACAAATTTTTAAAGTTTTATTTATTCAAAAAAAAAAAAAAGAAGTTTATAAAAATAAAATAAAAACAAATGTTCGTTCCTATACATAGGTATGTACATACTTTTTATATAATTTTTAGTTCATAGAAAATTCTTAGTAAATAGGTATTTGATTTTTAAAAAAACGTTTGCATAATTTAAATTTTTTTGGAAAAATTTTAATAAAGTTTTTTTACCAGCAAACTTTTAGCAAATTCTTAGTTTGTAGAAACTTTAATATTATAGGTACCTACCTAGGTGTAAAGTTTTCTGATTAAAAGAAAAATTGGATAAAAATGTTATATTTAAATAATTTATCTTTTTTTTAAAGTTATGGTTATTTGGGTTGTGTTAATGTGTAATGTTTTTGTTTGTGCAAATTTTCTATTCAATTTAATTTCCTGTAATATATTTTAAAGGATGTTTTTATACCCTTTACCATGAGTGACGAAGAGTATATTTAAGTTTGTCATTTTGTTTGCAATAAAATATTTATTGCGACCTTTTAAAGTATACAAATATTAACTAAATCCTTATAAAAAAAAAGGAAATTGTTGGAGCGTTTGTATGTATGTTGAAATCATCTTTCTGCAGTACGCAACCGTATGTGTTATTGATACCTTTATCAAAATTATGAAGGAAATATTTCCTATTAATTATTAGATAAATCCACCTAAACTTTTATAAAAATTTTTTTTGGATCCAGATAAATTACAGATTTGTTTGTATATGTGAGGTTTAATTGGTGTTTTTTTTTATTTCCAATAAAAAATCTGATTTTTAATGTTCTTTTCTTAAGTCCAAACCATAAAATTTAATTTCGATAGTTTTTTTTAATTCAAGAAAAATTGTTGTTTGTTGAAAAAGGAGTAACTGGCTGTCGTTATGTGTGTACGAGCATATACACACGCTATACAACAACAAACTAAAAAGTTGTACATGCTATTTTTTGCAGGTACTATATAGTTAATGGGATACATTTAAGATTTAGTATAAACATTATATATTCTGGATCCTTATAGATAGGGAAGTCGATTTAGCCATGTCTGTCTGTCCGTGCGTTGGTTGAAATCAAGTTTTCGTAGCTCCCAGAGTTATATGTGACATCAAACTTTTGAAAATACTTTCGAGAAAATCGGTATTGAAAACTGGCAAGATCCATCAATAACCGGCCTCTTTTTTTTACACAAAATTTCATATTTTGCAGATTCTGGATAAACTACAGATATTTTTGTTATATCTGTGTGTTAGACATGCCTTTCGGGTCAATTGAAAAAAAAATTGGACTAAGTGGCCCATAAATTTCTAAAGATATAGTCGAAAAACCTACATAAACAAAAAAAAAGGTTTTCTAACACTTTAACTACCTGTCGGACATGTAAATACATATAAACATACATACATTTGGTGAAGGGTATATAAGATTGACACAGCCGATTATAGCGCTCTTACTTGTTGTTGTATGTGTTTTTTTATCTCTTTCTTTCTTTGGGTAACTGTTGCAAAAAAAGAAGGAAAATTGAAAATACTTTAACGGCACATATGTAATTATGGTCTAGTGACTAATGAAAAATGTTTTTGAACAATTTTGAAATTAAAAGCATATAATTATTTGGGTGGTTTTAATAAAATGTGCATTTCTAATTGGAAAATTTGTTTACTGAAGTTTAATGTTGAATATGTGAATCTCTTTTTAAAAGTTAATCATCAAACCAAAATAAAAAATTTAATGTTTAATTATTTTTAAAATGATGGTTCTTTCGCTTTGTATTCAATTTAAAAATTTATCATTTACTTAAAGCCATTGTTCTCAAATAGAGAACTGTTTTTATGCATTTACCTAAAGGTTTCTTCAAAGAAGAAATTACAAAGGATTTCAACGTTTCTGTTATTTTATTTTTTCTGTAAGGAAGCTTTAGCTCTTTTTTCGCTGTCATAATATCATCAATATTAAATTTTTTAAATATTTTTTTATAAAAGATTTAAGAAAATGCTGACGATGATGTCAATAAAATAAATATTTGTATAACACAGCTCTTTCTTTTGATGTCCTTTTCACTATTATTACTTTTATTACGAATAGTAAAGCACATACGAGTACGTTGCATCATCATCATGCAGCACGTATTTTTTCCAAAAGCTTTTTGTCATAGTTTTTTTCACAGTTCTTTCTTTTGGTTACTTCAGCATACTTCAGTAATCAAAAAATTCCTTTGCAATCCA
>NDXZ01021559.1:0-20733 GCA_003055125.1 Paykullia maculata
GGATATATTAAATGAATATAAAAGTGGAATTTCTGAATTGTATTTGTGTGTGTTTTGGTACAAATGTTGCAAGATTTCAATTTGGTGACATTGAGTGCCTCTGCCGTATTTCCCAATGTGGTCAAATTTTCATGATATGTACTAGAATAATTTTAAAGTGTTTATTATTCTCCTAAGCCGCTTTAATTAAATTACGACAATATACATATTGCAATCATTTTTAAATTTTTAAAATTTGATTTTCAATTTTCAATAACAAAAATATTGTTAAATTTGTATTTATGTATGTATGTCGTTACGTCAAAATTTATTTAACATAAATATGTTTTTCTGAGTCGTAACGTCATAGCATATTTAACTTTCGCACATTGATAAACCTTGTTCAAACATTTTCGGTATTTAAGATTCTAAAATGCTGTTATATTTTCCATAAGACAAACTATAAATATTTCTAGGGAAGATACATATGTGGGTATGCCATAGGTAGGGCACTTTAATTCGATAACTACATGATTTTGTTTTTCTTTTTCTATCGAATAGTATTATCTAAAACAATTTACCAAACAACATTTTTCTATTCAAATAATTACGTGCCGGAATGTTGAAAAACGTTAACCAGAAATATTTTTTTTTAACGAAATTGCGGTTTTAAACTATAATTTAATTTTTTATTTGTTTTTACTTTCAATTACAGCCGGTAAAATATCCAAAAGCCGTAAGCTTTATTATCAGCAATGAGTTTTGTGAACGTTTCAATTATTATGGCATGAGAAGTAAGTGGCATTTTTCTCTCTATAACTAATTATGGCATAGTTTTGTTATGGATAATTTTTACATTTAGTAATTTTATTATTTTATTTTATTTTTTTTTTGTAGCAATATTGGTTCTCTATCTCACCAGTAAATTGCACTATGACAAGGATACTTCAACGGTTCTTTTCCATGTCTTTACGATGTTGGTGTATTTGTGCCCGCTGGTGGGTGCCATTATTGCCGACAGTTGGTTGGGTAAATTTAAGACCATTTTGTATTTGTCTATAGTTTATGCGATTGGTGGCATTATTGTGGCTTTGGGAGCAGTGCCATTACTTAATCTACCGGTGCAGTAAGTATTTGTTTTAAAAAATAATTTTTTTAACTGAATTTTGAATATTGTTTTACAAATTATTACTTAATAATTTATCATAAATACATAAATATTTCTTTTCGTTCCAGGTCAGCCACAATACTGGGCCTAGTACTTATAGCAATAGGCACGGGTGGCATAAAACCCTGCGTCTCAGCATTTGGTGGCGATCAATTTAAATTGCCCGAACAGGCCAAACAATTGGCCACTTTCTTTTCTCTCTTCTATTTTGCCATTAATGCTGGTTCCATGATTTCAACCTCTGTCACACCGATTTTGAGAGAAGATGTTTATTGCTTTGGTGATAAGGACTGTTTCTCTTTGGCCTTTGGAGTACCAGCCATATTGATGCTGCTCTCTGTTGTTATATTTGTAGCTGGAAAAAAACTATATGTAATGAAGGCCCCCGCTGGTAATATGATATTTGGAGTCTCCCAGTGTATATCGGAGGCTGTAGGAGGATGGAAAAGAGAACGCAAGACCAGTCCACGTAAACATTGGTTGGATTATGCTGAGCCTAAAGTGGGACACAAAATGGTTTCGGATACCAAGATTCTGTTAAAAATTTTGGTGTTATTTTTGCCCTTCCCCGTCTTCTGGGCACTATTCGATCAACAAGGTTCTCGCTGGACTTTTCAGGCCACGCGAATGGATGGTGAATTGTGGGGTTTTACTATTAAACCGGATCAAATGCAGGTCATTAATCCCCTATTGATTTTGGGTTTTATACCCATATTCGATTATGTTATCTACCCTTTGCTATCTTTGGTTGGCATTAGAAGACCTTTACAAAAATTGACTTTAGGAGGTCTTTTGGCAGCAATTGCTTTTTTACTTTCGGCTTTTGTAGAGCTTAAATTGGAGGCTCTTGATCCAGTTCTCCCCAACGACATGAACACACAATTGAGAATTTACAATGGCATGCCATGTCACTACCGTTTTGCGACCGAACTTCCGCTCAGTGATTTGAAAAAAGACAAATATTTACCATCATTGGGCTTGTGGCAGGAAAAAGAAATAATGATACCCATGATGTTGCCATTTAACTTCCAAGCAACAGCTGTTGATGCAAATTGTCCCAGTATCTCAGGCAGTATTAATGTAATGCCTAGCAAAGCTGTAAGTTACTTTATTGCCAATGATCGCATGTATGAATTCGAAGATAAACCGGAGAAACCGAATCTGGGCAATCCGATTGTTAGGGTACTGCTTAATGTACCCACCAATGAGGGCAATTTCAGTTTGGAGGATTCAACAAATCTTAAGACACCCTTGCAGTCATACAATACATCACAGGCGATAACTGTGGCAAGAGGCAATGTTATCTTGTACCTGAATAAATTACCACTAACAAATATAACGGCCAGAGCTGGCGGTGTTTATGTCATTCTGATCAATGGAAATAACAAAGAGGGATTTGTAAGTAAAAAAAATGTTGATTTAAATAAACAAGTGTTGTGTTCCACGACGTCAGCGAAGTTGGTCAAACTCCTGTAATACTAATAAATTCGATTTACAAGAAATTTTTTTACTTAAAGCCAGGGGGAAAATTACGGCATTCGATATCCAATGAAATTTCGTTCGATGGATCGAGTTTTCTTTACATTTGGTATAGGAATTCCTATTAGAATTTTTATTTTCGATCTATATTGAATGCCGCTATTTGCCCCCAGGAGTTAAGCTGAATTCACTCATTATGTCTGAACAAAAATTTTGTACGAACAAATTTTCTTTTATATTGAGTTTGACGCCTCTCTTTTTGAAACTCAATAGAAAACAAAAATTGTTCGTACAAAATGTTTGTTCAGACACAATGGGTGAAGCCAGCTTTACACGATGAGCTTTCAAAGAATTTAAAATCCTAATAGATCTTATTAGTTTTATTATAAACGTTTATATATATTTTTCCTAATTTTCTAGAACTATCAAACTCATGTTATAACCGAACCCAACTCGGTGCACATGATGTGGCAGCTGCCTCAAATTATTGTCATAACAGCAGCTGAAATCATGTTCTCCATCACCGGTTTAGAGTTCTCTTTTACTCAAGCGCCACAATCAATGAAATCTGTATTGCAGGCATGTTGGTTGCTCACAGTAGCTTTGGGCAACATGTTGGTAGTGGTAATAGCCGAATTAAAATTCTTTGAATCTCAGGTTGGTTGATTATTTGGTTTTTATTGCAAAAAAATATATAAGAAAAAATCATTTTAATTTTAATTTTATTATATTAAAAACATATTTTTCTTAGGCTGCCGAATTTGTCTTGTTTGCTGCTCTTATGTTAGTTGATATGTTAATCTTTATGTTGCTGGCCATGCGTTATAAATATGTCGAACATAAAGATGATCCCGAAAATCCTCTGCCACCACCAACCCCTTCGATAACCGACTCAACTTATGAGGTATCATCATCATTATCATCATCAACATTGGATGAGCATATTTCGAAGGAACCCAAAACTAAACATACAAAGGATTCCGTAGCCAATGGCATAACAAATGAGGCCTATGTCTGTAAGGATGAAAAGCAATAAATAATAGCAAAAAATGAAAAAGGGTTCTCTGTGATGTACTTATTTTTTTTTGAATGTTATCGATTTTAGTTAAAAGTTATTTCATTATATTTTCCAGCGTTTAAAAAACTGCAGTTAACATGTATGGAAAATCAACTGTTTGCTTTGCTTTTCCATAAATGTTGACTGCAGCTTTTAAACCCTGATATTTTCTTGTTTAAATTGTTTTCTCTCTCTCTCTTTCTCTCTCTCTAGGTTAAACATTTAAAAAAAGAAAAAAAAAGCTTTTAAAAAGCTTATATTATTTAAACCTGTATTTTTCTCTCAATCGTATTATTTATCATTTTGTTATAATTTTTCAATCTATTTTTTTTAAAGTTTTGTCTTACATTTTGCTACTTTATTTGTAAAAATTTTATTACATATTAATATTATTTCTTTATTTAGTTGTAAGTCGTATATATGTATACATGTATATTTTTGTAAAATATTATTTTTTTTTTTTATAAATTACTAGGCTACTCACGGTTAATTGTATATAGTGTTGACATATGTATATGAAAACAAGTTATAACATTTTACTAAACTCTTATTTGCTTTTATGTATTATAGATATCAAAGTGATATGTTCTATTATGTGACTAATTACTAACTGTGAGTGAGTGCCGCCTCAATTATTTTCTCTTCTTGTAATTTTTTATTTTAGTCAATAAGCTGTCGTGGTCACATGCAAGCGTTGTTTGGAAAACCAAAAACATTTACATAGATTGTTTTTCACTTTTATAATTAAAACTATTTGACTTCAGCTACAATCGATTACATTAGTCAAATATTTTAATCACTACAAAGTATATTTCTTAATTGCTTCATTTATTAGAAAATAATTCTTTAATATTGTAAAACTCTCCATGAAAATTTTAATTTGATTTATTTTCCCCCATATTAAGTAATTTTTTGCTTAAAATAAGGGAAACGCTTTTTTGAAAAATATATAACTAATGTGACTTTAACTTTAGCTTGCAATAAAATTTTAAACAGCGTTGCCTAGTTTCATATATATTTTTTATGAAAGTTATAATTACATTTAACTAATCATGTGTAAATAAGCAAAACAAATATCAGCAATAATTTAAAATATGTTAAAAAAATTTATTTATTACTTATTAACATTGTAAAATACCAGTAAGTATTTTACAATGTTAACTAATTGGCAATACTGGTTACTGATCGAAATTTTGTTCGAATGATCGAGTTTTCTTTACATTTGGTATAAGAATTCCAAATAGAATTTTTTATTTTCGATCGATATCGAATGTCATAATTTACCCCCTGGATTTTATTAAGTTAAAAAAAAAAATTACTTAAAATTTTTTTTTTTTGGTTTTTTTGTTCGATAAATTAATTTTGCATGTGGCACCGCAGAGTAAATATATGTACAAGTCTGTGTAAAATATTTATAAATAATTTATTAACATTTAAAATACATACACATATATTTTTTATTTAAAATAGTTTTACTCAAAAGATGTTGATTTATAAAATTAAAAAGAAATTCATTTAGGTTCGTTTCATGCATTCATAGAAATGAAAAACGAAGGGAAAACATCAGCCGGCTATGCTAAAAAAGAAATTTTAAAACAAGACAAATTGTGTATGTAATTGTCATTCTAATTTCTTTGTTTAAGCTTCTTCGTATTTTTAAAATTTTGTATTTTTAAACAACGACTTGCAAAAATTTTAGTTTTCTTTCATACAAAGGATATAAAACAAATATTTCTTTGAAGCTCCAATAGAATACATATACGTTTTGTACTCTCTGTCATGCAAGTTATACTTACTAATAAAAAAAAGTTAATCCCTTTTAAAAATCCCTTTTGGTGACACTAAAAAAAAATTCCCTTTTTGTTTAATTTAAGAGAAATATCCTTTGTTACCATTCTTGCAATTTTTGGTGACGGTAACGTTGTATGCATGCAGATGGTCAACATTTTTTGAACGAAAAAAATAAAATTCTTTAATGTGTAGCCCTAAAGTATGCAATTGTTTTGTTATACTATTTAACTTAAAAATTTGTGACTTTGAGATCGTTTTAGAAAAAAAATTGATTTTAATAAAATATGGTGGAAAACGAGGAAAAAATTATATAAATTTATTAAAATTAAGTAGTTTTTTTTAATTTACCACACATGTTCTTTAAAAAAATACTTCAAAAAGAGCCTCAATTTTCACATACAAATTTTTTTTATTGCATTAATAATTAAAGTATGGAACCATAAATATTCTATGGGGTAATCCAGAATCTTTATTGGATGTGTGCCAAATTTCATTTAAATCCTTTAGATTGTTTGTGCAATATTAGGCAACATACATACATATGTATGTATATTCAAAAACTTAAAAACCTTTACTTTTCTAGTAATAATAGAAAAAAAGATTATTTCTTAATGAAAATTTTGCAAAAGTTGCTGTAATAAACAACATTTCTATTACATATTCTCTAAATATGGATTATATTTGTCAAATTCCCTTTCAAGAAGAGCTTTTTAATAATTTCTGTATTTATAGGAAAATATGAAAAATTTTTGTTTAAGAAGAACATTTAGCGAATTTTATTTTGTTTAAAAAATTGTCGAAAAAACATTGTTTTAGCAATGCTGTTTGTAATAATAATACGGAGATTTATTAATGCCCCCTAACATATGCTTTATAAAGTTAAAACTTTTTTACTAAAAATAATTTATTCACATATTGCTTTGATATTTGTGGCCTAATTGTAAAATTTTTACTGAGTTTAAGCCCGATGTAGCTTAAAAGCTGTTATTTAGGTGACAAACTCAAAAAATCCTGTTTATCTTTGAAACGCCATTGACGTTCATAAATACTCCTGATCATATAAAGAAATATTATTACTCTTCTAGGACGCACTTAAATTGTTTGCACTATAATTATGTTTTTTATGTTATGTTATGTTACGGCCAGAAAAAGACTCATTACGTAAAGAATTACGTGAAATGTTTTTAAAGTTAAGTTAAGAATTTATTTGATTTTAAGTTTATATTTTGTTGTAGGTATTTTGACAAAAATTCTTAACAGCAAATACCCGTAGTTGTTTAGAACAGAAAACCTAAAACTGAGTAAAAAAGCTTAATTAAAAAAATAATGTTCTGTCATTGAAAACACATTTTTTATATTGTCATATCGACAAACTTGGAAACTTTTAACTTTTTCCATAATTTCGTTTCGATAGTCAAATCAAGTTAAATTTTCACACATTTAGCTATTTTGTAGAACAATCAATCGTGAATAAATTTTCCCTAAAATTATTTCCCCTTTCCCAAAATTGCAATAGTGAATAATTATTGCCTTGAAATATGTTCCCTTCTTTGTATTAGTTTATTCACTTTGTTTTGTCTAGGGAACAAAATTTCACATTTTATTCACGATAGGTGTGAATATCATTAAAGTTGCTGTTATAATGAAGTTCAGTACTAAATTCTTTAAAATTTCAGTTTCTCGTTTCTGACATACGAAATAAAATAAAAATCATATGCCTTTTAAATTGGTCTCATTTACAAGAAATAAAAATGCATTTTTAAATTATTTTTTGTAACTGTAAAAGAATATTTGTATTATTTTTTATTAAAAAAATGTTTGTTTTATATTTACTTGATCTTTTTTCTTGCAGTGGATGATTTAAACATCTCTTTTGTAATATTTTTTTTCTCTCGGGCTGTTGTTTTTGCTGTAAACATATGATAGAAAAAACGTTATAAAATGTATAAATAAAATATTAATTTAAAAAGTAAAAAAAAAAATATACTTAAATACTCAATTAAATGTAATTTAATTCTAGACTTATACTCTACATAAAAAATATATAAAATTATTAAATAAAATAATCTAAAATTTTTAAGAAAAAAAAAAAAGAAATACTGTTGCACAGTATGGTCCAACTTAATGGAAATATTTAAAAGTTTAATGAAAAACGGAAGCTCTTATAAAGATCTAATAGATATTTAAAGTTTAATAAAAATTAAAGCTTAGATAGCAGTAGGAAAGCATGCACAGCAGGCTTTTAGTTGATATATGTACATACATATGTCTATATACGTATGTATATAAAATATAAAAGTAAAAGTAATGCATTACACCTTTACTGTAGCAAGGCCTTTTTAACAATAAAAAAATTATCACACAGGGTTTTTCTTTTTAACGCCTATCGGACAAACCTATGTATATAAGTATGTACTTACTTACCTTTACATATGTACAAAAGTTATTTATTTATTTGTATTTACATTTATACATAAGTATGTATGTATGTATAGTTTTATGTACGTATGTATGTTTGTAAATGTATTTTATAAGTTTTAACAAATTAGAGCTGATACTAGCATCGTATGAGATTCTTTTCTTTAGCATTTAGTTTGTGTCATCTAAAATTACTTTAAAATCTATCGAAAAAACAAAAATATTTTATATAATTTTTTTGTTTGTTAAAAGGCCTTATCTACGATTGTTTAAAATTTTCAAATAGTATTCGCAATTGGTGCAACATTGTTGAGGTGCTATGACATGACGTTTTCGACAAAGATTGCATTCGGCTGCTTTAGCCGAAGCTTTAACGATCGCATTGTTGTAGACTCGGGTGGGTATGGCAGTGACATTGACATTGTTAATGTCATTATTAATGTTGATATTTTGCATCATTTGTTGTTGTTGCTGTTGCTGCTGCTGCTGCTGCTGACTTGACATCGTGGGCAATCCATGTTGTTGTTGTTGTTGCTGTGCCATAGAGGGCTTGGGCGGTAGTCCAATAATAGTATTAATGGATTCCATGGATTCTCCCTTAGTTCCTGGCTCGAAACTTACTTTTTTTGTTTTGGCGGGTTGCGTCGTCTGTAATTGATTAGGATTGGCTTGGGGCAGTGTTAGGTAGGGGCTGTTAGTTTGCGTATGTGGTTGGGCGGGATTTAGATGTTGTGGAGCTCGTTGGTAGGGCTCATTGGTAGGATAGCCATGAGGCAGCGGTACTCTCTGATAGGGTGAGGGTATATGCTGCTGGGCTTGTTGAAGTGGCTGATCTAGGCCAGCTATGCCTGGAAAATAACTGGGCGCCTGTTGTGTAGGAGGCGGTCGAGGCATGTTGTGGTTTTGTGCAATCTGTTGTTGTTGCTGTAAAGTATGTGCTGCCAACATCTGCATATGTTGCTGCGTGGCAACATTTGCGATGCCGCTCATACTTGTGCGTGGCACCATTTGTGTGTTGTGGGCAACAGGTTGTTGCTGTTGATGGTGCTGTTGTGTATGTGCTTGATGTGTGATAAGTGCTTCATTGTGATGCGACATAGAATTGCTTGCAGCATTTTGTAGCTGTTGTTGCTGCTGCAGGCGATAAATGTCGCTGATGGGTGTGTAAACCTGGCCCGTGGGTAGTTGTTGTGCTGGTTTTAACATTTGCTGTTGCTGCTGTAACATAAGTTGTTGTTGCTGTTGTTGCATTTGTTGTTGTTGTTGCAGCCTTAGAGCCTCCATTTGCGGCCTTTGTAGTTGCACATAACGTTGCATATCCTGTTGGCTGTTCAAGGAAGCCCTTCTCTCCGCTCCCAACATGGGAGATTGTTGTACTTGATTAGCTGCAGCAGCTGGCTGGTGTTGTACATTCCTCGTGGGAGCCTCTGTTTGTAGCCTTATGATATTTTGCTGCTGTTGTTGTATCATTTGTGCTGTTACCTTGTCGTTGGGGTTTTGAGCGGTCCTTAAAACCCGCTCCAATATTGGATTCGGTATGAAATCATCATCTTCTTCGTTATCGGCAGTGGCCACCAATATGACCTGGTCACAAAAGGAAACACTTTTCTTTTTTATTCTTTTTGCGGGTGCTGCTTGATTCCCTTGTACTGGGACACTTTTTAATGTCTGCTGTACCATATTGTTAAGTAACTCAACTTCTCGCATTTCCTCGGCAATTTGAGTCTGGGATATATCATATTTTGGTCGTAATAAAATATTGCTGATGGCCGGTTGCCTCTGCTGTAGAGCTGGTGGGGGTGGCCTCTGAGGAGAACAATCGACTTCATCGGTATCGTTTGTCATAACGAGACCATTGGATTGATGGCGCGCAGCTGCAGGTTTGGAGCTCAAAAGCTCTTGTGATCCAAAAGCACGCATAGGACTGGGTAATTGCTGCTGTTCGAACCTTTGAGCCATATTCTGAACATTTGTTAGTTCCTGCTGTCTCTGCAACTGTTTGGTTTGCAGTTCTCTTAGCCAGGAATTTTCATTGGAATTCATTTGATTGAAGGTGGGTGAATTAGCATGTTCTTTGCGTATATTCATTAAGTGTTTCCTTTGCTGTAATTGGGCCAGTATGGAGGTGGTACCTTCCATTGTTTCCAAGTTTCGTTGTTGTTTATTGGCGGCCTCTAAAGCCTGTATTTGATTGATTTGTTGGTTTAAAGGTTCCATGTCAATTTCGGGAGGTGGTGGTGGAAAGTCTTCGCTAGCCTGACGTGAGTGAGATACAGAATGTGGTGGACTGGGGTATGGAGGCAGTTCTAAAGGTGGTGGAGGAGGCGGAAGATCTTGGGAATCATGCCTAGGATGTTGTGCTTGGCTTTTAATGTTATCCACTTCATCTTGTCCTTGTTCGGCCAAACTATTTGCTTTGTACTGCTGGTAGAGCTGTTCCTTAAGAGGACTTTGTTCGGAATGTACTTGAGCACAGGTTGTTATTATGGTCTGACAGGAATCCTCACTTATGGAAGTGTTTGAGCTCATGGCTGAAATATTCGACAAATTAGCTTCATGATGGAAATGTTGCATTAGAGCAGCATCTTGTTGCTGTTGCAATGCCAATTGTTGTTGCAGCTGTTGTTGGGTCAACGTGGAAGAAGTTCTCATAGGTGGTGGTGGTGGAGCCACCTTAGCCACAACAGTCAATTGTCGGCCACTGCCATGAAAACTTTTGCGCATTAATTTACTTCTTTCCAAATTAGGATTGGCATTGGAACCATTATTGACCGCAGGATCACGAAAATCAAAATGACCTTCTGATATATAACCACTCATAGAATTCTTGTGCTGCAAACTCACTACTGAATCATCTACAGAAGCGGCTAAAGGAGCCGTTTGTATAGCCACCTGAGTGCTATTGTTTACCTCATCGCCGGCTTCTGTTAAGTCAGGCATAGATCTGTTTTTGCGCCTGATTAGACCTCCCATTAACAGTTTGCGTCTAATTTTATGCTGTTTCTTGCCATTTTTATCCTTTTCCTTCTTATCATCCTTATCCTCCTTATGCTTTTTCAAAGTATCCTTGGCATTAACCAGCAAAGTTTCGGTAAGCGAAAATTCCCTAGTAATTTTATTACGATCTTCACTGCGACTTCTTTTGTCTTTATCCTGCTTGCAGCTATTGCGCCCGAATAAAGAGCGACCTTCTCTTTCGGGCTTGGTGGTGGGTTGTGGCTCATATTCGATATTGTCTACATCATTAGAAGCTGCGGCAGTTATTAAGGCCTTTAGGGGACTTTTTCTTTTCGGTAAAGTTGCATATATTTCTATAGATTTGTTGTTATTGTGTGAAGGTGAATTAATATTGGCCATCGTCGTTTGGGAGGAACTCTTTTCTAAAGTTTTATCTTTGCTATTTTGTCTTACATGGCGTATGACACTGCTAGTGCTGCCTTCGCGCATGTGCTTCATTTCAGGAGTAGCCTCCACTTCGGCACCCTTTTCAATAAGTATGCGGCGATGCAAAGAACGGGCCCTCATAACACAAGTGTTGTGCTTCATGCGAGCAAATGTCATGGTATGAGGATTACTATAGGGAGCATCCATAGCTGCTCTGGCCCTACCGGCAGCAGCATTACACAAAACCAAGGCAGTTTCTAAATCATGGGATTCTTCCAAAATGCGCGATTTTTCCAATAATTGATCAGCCTCATGGCATAATTTCTCACAATCCCCAGTTAATACTACGGAAGGTGAAGCTTCGGGTATCTTGGCCAATTGAGGGTTTAATGGATGCTTGGGTGGATAAGAGTCAGTAGAACTCAAAGAGAATGAATCGTAGCCGGGATCATAAGGCAAACCATTCCGTGTAGGACTTTGTGGAACTGCCGAGGCCGAACGTTTGCCCACCATATACAAGTAAGGATTATCCAAAGTTGTAGAAGAAGCTGAACTGGCCGAATTCCGATCACCAGACCAATTGCCCGAATCACGGCGCCTGGGCTGATTTAAATGTTCGGGTATGGTCAAACCATCA
The DNA here is from genome assembly GCA_003055125.1 of Paykullia maculata. Lineage (NCBI taxonomy): Eukaryota > Metazoa > Arthropoda > Insecta > Diptera > Rhinophoridae > Paykullia > Paykullia maculata. Next base: position 11,914 of record NDXZ01021559.1, read on the forward strand.
CTGGGTGGCGATGAAGAATTTGTCGAAGATGTTGAAGAAGAAGCAGATGATCCTGAAACATGACCCGATTCAGCACTATGGCTGCGTTGCAACTGCAAATGTTGCTGATGTTTGCGTGCCAATTGAGCATTCAAAACTGCCTCTAAAGACTTGCGTTGATGATAGTTGGTCAAGGCCGAAATCTCTTTTTCATCTTGTGGAAATATTTTGTCTTGTATTATGCTCAAATTTTGATACTGAGTACTAAGTACATGTTCTACTGTTTTGCGGCTGATATAAGAATCTGTCTCATCTCTATTCAAAGTATTCCTTTGAGTCACATTATTGTCTTGCGGATTTTGTGGGAAAATATTCTTTTGTATAACACTTAGATTCTGATAGTCGTTGGGCACTCTCAAAGGAGTCGGTGTAATGGCACGTCTGGTGTTACCCAATTGTGGTTTTTCTGGGCTGGGAGTTATGGCCCGTCTTACTACAGGTGATTGCGAGTTATGGGCCAACTCTTGCATATATTGAACTGAAGACATTTGAGTTGAAGGATTTGCATTCGGATTTGTTTGGAGCTGAGGTATAGCATACAGTAGAAGCAAAGGCTGATAACGGCCACGGCTACACTTATCCACAACACCTTCCCAATGGGGGCCAACCTACAAGAAATAGCATTTTTAATTATTTTTTGTTATTTTGACTTATTGATTATGAATATGTTTTTAAAACCTACCTCTTTAACGTTGGCGTCATCAAAATAAACCCAAACCTTGAGTTTGGTATGAAAGAAGAAGGTGGTGTAGTGTTTGCCATAATAGGAAACAATGCCCACCAATTCGTGTTGTACATTTTGAGACCATCTCGGTTCAGAAACTTGATGAAAAACATCAGACAATTTTAAATTAGTGCCTATAGCTTTTAAGACAGAATGCACTTGTTCGGCAGCTGGTCGCTCCGAATCCCAAACGATGCCAATAGAGACAACATCGGGTTTATTTAGCAAAGCACGACAAATGCCAATCTTCGCACCACAAGAATTCTAAAACAATTAAAAGGAAAATTTTTTTGGGTTGAATATTTGAATAAAAAGAATAAAAGAACTATTTATGTAGTCGTTTTCACAACTTTTAAAATGTAAAAAGTTTGCAAAAACTTTTGAATATCTAAAACTTACCGGACAATCCCTTATGTCACCCATATTACCAGCTGCTCTTAATAATTGGCCAAAAGTCAATTGTTGATGATTTTGCAAAGCCAATGAATTTTGTGATGTTAAGGCTGAGGCCGAAACATAATGAACCATCTAAAATTAAATAAACAAATAAATAAATTAAGAATTAATAAGCATTTCTTAAAGCAAACAATATCGCAGTTAATTAAAATACATACATATAAAAAAAATTTGAATAAAAAGAGTGGGTTCATTGACAAAATATTAGCATTTATTAGGCCATAAGAACTCAAAGACACCGATCATAAATGGTGGCCTGTCATTGTGTTTTTTAATCAAAATATTTTGGTAAAAAACTTGTCGCCGGAAATTTAACACCCACTCAAAGATTTAGGCGTATAAGCGACTCTATATTTTTTATAAATTAGTTACCATTTAAACTCTAAATACTATAACGTATTTCAGCACGTGTTTTAAAACTACTGTTGAGTTCTTGTAGGTAGGATTTTTCAGTTGTCTGAATTAACATTTCTTATTCGTTTTGTTTTTGTCATTTTAATTAGAGTTTAATAATCATCACCCATGTTATCACTTAATTGATAATTTTTATAAAGTTATTGCTTTTGTTGTCTACAGATAATCTAAGGCGTTCAAATGACATCATGTAGTCTAAATTAACATGTCAATTTACTGCTTAAAAATAGTCAATTTGACATTATAATAAAAAAAAGTTCAGCATTTTCGTTACAGTTTTGTTGTTGAGAAAAAAAAAAACGTTTCCTTTTATGTTGGATAAAATGTATTGTTTGTTAGACATAATCAGGTTGGTGTCTTAAGTCTTTTGTTTTTTTTTTGCCTTAAAAAGCGAGTAAGTTGTGAGATTACATGAGTCGTAAGGTGTATTAAAAAGTTTGTACTTACAAACATATGTATATATGATTGACGGCTAATTGCGGCTTATAATCGAAGGCATATCTATGAGGTAATATTAATTGGTGCAATTTTCTTAAGCAAAGTTTTTGTTTAAAAACTTTAAACACTTAAGAAAAAATAATATGAAACTTTTAATTAAAACTAATTGGCCGTCAAGTGTTAGTGTGAACAATAAGGTTTATAAATTTCTTCTTTTTTAGAGAGAAAAGAAACTTTATTTTTGAAAAACATTTTATAGCAAAATTATAAACTAATATATCGCACACCCAGTTCAAAAGTGACACAACTCAAAATTTTCATTTTTCGAATTTATATGCTTAAACTATGCACAATCACTTGTTTATCTATAAGAAAAATATCAGTGTATTTTGTTGTTGTTAACTGTTGCTAAAAAACAGTTATGTCTTTCTTTATGTTTCAATTGCTATAAAGTTGCAATTCATAAAAGAGACTTATTTTTAATTGTGCCAGAAAACATTTGCTAAGTGCTAAATAGTTTTAATTCGAATTCAATGATCCAACATTTTTGTTTTTAACTATTTTTGCTTACGTCAAAAAGCAGTTTTTTTCAATTTCTGAAAAATTAAAAATTTTGAGTTGTGTCACTTTTAAACTGGGTGTGCCATATGTATACTAATATTTGGCTACACTTTCACTACACATAAATTATAACAATCCCCATAATATACTTGAATGTTTATTTAAATTTTTGTTGTGTTAATTCAAAGCGAATTTATTAAAGAAGAAAAATATTTAAATTTGCTAGAGAAATCTTTTTGAAAAACATTAAAAATTAATTTAAAAAAAAAAAACATTTGTAACATAAAAGCAATAGTGTTTTTGGTTTTAAGAAAATAATACAAATATTTTTACAAAAATAAAAATCTTAATAAAAAGAAAAGACTTAAAGGCACAAGAAATAATTAAAAAATTTTAAGATAATTAAAAAAAAAAAAAAGAGTTTTTTATAATAAATTTTGAATAACAATAAAGTTTGGATGCATAAAATTTTATTTGAATAATTTTCAAATGCAAATTAATAACAACTTCTTAGCATTAAAAGAGGACACAAGAAGTGGTAGCTTTCAATTGCAGAAAGTATAAATTTTTAGAGGCCAAAACCTGGTAAAAATCTAGAACTTAATAGCTTTTCTACTCTTTGTAAACATAATTAATTGGTCTTGGTTGGTGTTTTCTTTTACATAAGACCTACGCTTGCCTATCGATCGTTTTACAACAACATTGTTAATATTAATGTAAAAACAATTTTTATTAAAAAGGTATTGTCTTTAAGTTAAAAATCTTTTAAAAAGTACAACTGCATTTTGTGTGAACAATCTCTTTTTAAAGAAAATATATATTTTAATATCTTTTTTTTTTTGAGAACAATAAAAACAAATTGGTTCTACAACTTTTTTTTGTATTTCTAAAATTTTAATTTATTAGGTTAGATTTTTTTCTTTATAAATTTTTTTTACGATCATGGCACGTTTTTAAAAACCTGTTAAGACATGCTAAAATCTTAAAGTCTATTTTTAAATGTATTATTAACAGAAATTGTCACACTTACTAACGAATATTGTTTTATTAATAATTTGCAGTTTGATATAATTGTTTTCATTTATGCATCGAAAATTGTTTTTAACCTTATTTTATTTAAAATAATTATCACAAGAAATTGTCATAGGTTTTACTGTCCTTTTAAGTAAAATGATTTTTATGTAAAAAATTATAATTTGATGCTAATTATTATTTCGAAAATTGTAGTTTTTAAACAAAGTAATAATTTAAAAAAGGCATATGTTAAATATTTCCGTATTTGTTTTTCTATTAAAACTATTCGTCACCCAATACATAACAAATGGTTCAACTCTTTGTTATTTAAATTTGCTTTTTAAAATGTTCAAATGGATGTCTTAAGTTATCGAAAGACAATTAAGGGTTGCCCAAATAACTTAGAATAAACTCTCAAAGCATAGACTGTAAAAACAGTTAACTTAAGCCGATGGCCTAAATTTTACGCAACGAATAAATAAATACGAACAAGGGCATCACACAACAACAACAAAAAATATAATAATCCTGACTAACAGACAACTTTTTAAAATGCTCAGAACAAATATTTAGAACTTATTTTTGATTTATACTAAAATAATGTTTTAAATATATTTTTATTAATACTTTTTTGTTTTTATTACCATCATTTCTTAATAAACTGTAAGGGTATTCGTTTAATCGCTTAAATTCCTCTTAAACCTCTTAAGCTTAAAATTTTATATGAAAGTGTACGAGATTAATGGCCAGTTTTTAAGTGCTGTATTTATCTTTGAGTTCTATTTAAATGTAGAATTCAGTTTTTCAGTACACACTTAAATACAACTTAAGTGGCCAATCTTCTCTATTTAAAGTCTATTTAAGTTTGATAAATTACCATATGATTATGACAGTTGTTTTTGTTGCGCTAATTTTAGAAAACAAACACTTTTTGTGGCCATTCACAACAATTTTTTTTTAATTTAAGAAATAATGAATAAAATATTAAACTTTATTAACATACAAACACATGGTGGGATACATCAATACAACTAACACCTGTAGAGTTAATAAAAGTGATTATTAAGTTAATAATTGGTGTTAAACCAATCATAATTTTTTCTATTCATCAGCTGTTTTTTACAAAATAAGTAATAATTTTTGACATTTGATGGTTCTACCATACTTTTAAGTCATTTAAATAAGAACATTAAATTAGCACTGAAAAAATTAAACTGCATTTAGGTGTTACTTAAATTTAAATTAGCTAAATGCGTATTTATGTATATACGAAGTCAAAAACTGGCCATTAGAGGTATAAGAGGCATTTAGGCGATTAAACGAATACCCCTAGTACGTTTTCGTTGTTTGTTTAAGAAATTTTAAGGCATATGAAAATAATCACTTTCGAAACATTTTAGTTAATTTCTCTAATTTTACACTTATGATATTAAATCTGTTTTACTTCTTCAGATAAAAGCTATGAAAAACCATTCTTCTTCTTGAAAGTTGTTTTATGTCTGGAACATTTTTATTAACAATAATTAATGCTCGTAATTAATTAAATACATAATAGCTTTTTAACAAACTCATGGTTAATTGTTTCATATATTTTGTTTCGGTTCTTTTAAGTTCATAAAAAAAACTCCTACATAAAAACAAACCGAAAGACTTTGCACTTGTACAAGTTTAACTAAATGACCAACTTTAACACCTTCATCTGGTTTATAATTTAAGATCAACAATTTCTAGTCAACAGTTTTAAAATTTATAGGCAGTCAATGGCAATAAAATAATGTTGACTGAGAGAACATTGTCATATAAATGTACAAATTTAAAGTTCAAGTATGTAAATTAGTTGACATAAGTAATGAATGAGAATAGAAAAATAGAAAAAAAAAACTATATAAATTAAAAAAAAAACAGTCATTAAACAGTTGGTAGCTTAAAGTCATGTGTAGTAGTGGCAGTTATGTTCTACAACTGAAAAAGCAATTTTTTTTCTTTTCTCTAAAATGTAGTTTTCTGCTCAATAACATGTGTCTTGAAAACCAAACATAAAAAAGAAACTGGTTTCAATTGTTGACTAAGATTTTTTTTTCTTTGCAGTTTTTACAAATTACAACACAATTTTCATTATGTCAAAAATTAGTTTTTGGAAAAAAATAACTTTTTCAATATCTTCTAAATGTAAGACAAGGTTAAGTAAATGGAATACAATATGGCAAAACTTTTTTTTTTAAGTCAAGAATAAGTATTTGAATATATCTTTTAAGGTCTCTTGTTTTTTTAAACTTTTTTGAAATATTATAATAATTATTAGGCCATTGTTTCAAGTGTTTTGTTTTAAGTGTTAATAGAACTCATTAAGTTAAACAATAGTTAATAAAAAACGAGTGAACAAACTACCTGTTAACTTTTATAATAACCTAAAAATATGGTTAATTATTAAATTGATTTTTTTTTAATATTTGTTTTGTTTAAATGTTTCTAAAATATTTTAACACGAAATTAGGTAGTATTTGTTTATTATATCACATATTTAAATAAAATTAAATCAACCGTTTATTTTTCAATTTTAAAAATAAAAATGATTAACAATAGAGGAAGCAATAGTATTAAAGATTGAAGGTTTACATATAAAATTGGCAGGTGTTGGCTTAAAAAATTTATCTGAGAATATTAAGTCTGTATTTAGATGTAAAAATGTCATTAAAAGAAATAATTTTATTAAAACCGTTTGAAATATTTATTTAAGAAATGTTTGTATTTATATGTTTTTTTTTATTTATAATAATTTTTTTATTGATTTTCCTCTATGTTAAAAAATATAAAAATATTTTTCCTGCTCTATAAATGTTAACTGCTTACAATCATCAACTGTTATTTAATCATTATTTCAATTCAATTGGTTTAAGCTAATTAGAAAGATTACATATGTTCACATTCACATATACATAAATACATACCTGAGTAAATGGTAATTGCTCTGAATTGGCACCACACTTGCAAACACTTTGCTCAATAACACGCATTGCAAAACGACGATGGGCAATACAGGCCTGTGAGTCACAGGCATCACCATCGTCCGATGAAATGTGAGAATGGACACGATGCAATAGCAATTCAAAACATTCGGCAGCATCGCCCAGGCAACCCAAGGGGAAGCGCCGTCCTGCTAGAGGGCCAGAGGCCAAAGCACGACGTAAAGGCTCGGGACATAGGGCAGGCTCCGAACTGGTTTGCAATTGTTGGAAGAGTTCCTTTAAAGTAAGAATTAGTTATAAGTTAATAATAAATTAAAAGTTTAAAAAATTTACAAGATTAATAAATACTAAAAACTGTATTTGGTTTTATACAATATTCTAACGAAATGCATTGTCAGTTTGAAAATTTTATATTAAAAAAAATTAAATAATCAATAATTAATTAATTGGCAGTTTATAAATTTTACATTAGAAATAATTAAATAATTTGCAAAATGAATTTTTTTTTTTTTGTGTTAAACAACTTACTATGACCGCATTTATACAACGATCTCTGTTTTGTATTGCCTCTGGACTCAATATTATGCCACTTGCTATACTACTTGTCATGCCCATTTTATTGTTGTTGCTGGCTGCTGGTTTATTCGTATAACCCATTACCGCCAACTCAGCTGTAGAGGCAACTTTGGCCATTGACGTCAATTGTTTGCGATTATTTTGCAGTGTATTTGATTGTCGCGTTAATGTTGCTGATTTATGACCCTCACGTGGATCCATCATTTTCTTTGGTGTACTACGTGGTAATGTGCCACCTGAACCGGCTGTTAACACCATTTGACAATGCTGTGGATGCTGTAGATGTTGAGCCATCGAATTGACAATATTAATGGGTGCACTTGTTATTAATTGCGTTGGTATGGAGGATTTTATTGTGGTTACCATTGCCTGGTTAGATTGTGTAGCTGTTCCATTTGAAGTTGTTGTTGTATTAACAATGTTATTTTTTTGTTTAATTTGTTGTGGTTGCTGCTGCTGCTGTTGTTGATGTGTGTTGACAGGTTTACAATTCTCTTTCGTGTTATTATGGGTGGCATCTTTACTCGTTGTTGTTGTTGTATTATTTGTAGTTTTATTTAGGTTGGTTTTGTTGTTGTTGTTCTCTTTCGAGCCAACAATATTTATTGGTTCTTTGCGTTTATAACGAAACTTAATCATTTTGTTGAGAATTGTTAAAGGCAGGTTGAAAAATTCGGCGTCTTACAAAATTTAGTGGTTTTCGTTGAGGTTTTTTTATAACATTATTTTATGAATAAATTTTGTATATTTCAAAAGCTAGAAAATTTTTTTGGAAAAATTTATTATAAAATAATGAAAAAAAATGTTTTTTAAATGAAAAACCTTTTTTTTTTTGAAAATGTTGATTTTTTTTATTGGATCTGTTTCGAATTAAAAAAAAGAATAACTGTTACAAAAAACAGTATCTTAAATAATCTTAAATAATAACGAACTGATTTTCAACTAAACAAAATTTTTTTTTAACTTCACTTTGCATTTAAATTTTTTAGTCTTTAAAAAGAATTATTCCGAAAAAACCAAAAAATAGTTCATAGATATTAAAAATTATGTAAAGAATTTATTTTACAAAAATAGTGTACACAGGTTGTAAATCATTTTTAAAACTTTAATAACCCAGAAAACCTATTTGAATTTTTCTGACTTTAATGCAACAAAAAAATCTTTTTTCGCTCGGTGTTTTAAAACTGTTTCACTAAAAAGTATATATTTTACGTTACTTTATTTAACGACTGTTCTGGATCGATAAGAAAAAACAATAGAACAGTTTTATACAATGTGTTATACAGATTATTGTGCTGTTACCTGTTTTTTAACGATATTAGCGTTGCAATGCCTTTAACGTGCAAAATAAAAAAGACAAAATATTTTACCATTAAATACTGATATATTATTTAGTTATCTTAAAAATTATTTATTTTTAACTCCTTTAAAAATAAAAAATGTGTTTTTAAATGTTAATATTGGTTCTATTAAAAATACTTAAACTTAACCTTAAAAGTTTTTTTCCATTAAAAAGCAGATTTACTTTCAATTTTCAAAAACAGTTTACAACTTCAGTATTAACTCGTTTTTTTTCCAAAAAAAAAGTGCAAAAAAGGTACTTAAAAAAGTAGCACATGTCACTCAAAAAAA
>NDXZ01021559.1:33606-43766 GCA_003055125.1 Paykullia maculata
TTTTCGACTAATAGTAAATTTGCAGAAATTTGTTATCTGCAAAAAATTTAATTTAAGTTTTATATATGTATAAAAAAAATATTTCAATAAATTGTCTATTTAGAGAAAATTTTATTGAATAATCCTCTTGCCAAATTTTATTATGATTTTTTTTTAAAGCTTTCTATAATTATCTGTTAAAAAAAACCCTTAATTAATATTTTTTATTAAAAGAAAACTTTATAATTTGTTAATTTATATAAAGCTTTTAATAGCTTTTGTCTATTGCTTGAACATTTTTAGTAAGTTTTATATCTTTTGTCAATTATTGTGCTTATAAATTATTATAAATATTTCCACTATTTTTACAACATTTAAAAAAGTTTTTTTTTTATATAAAGAGAAACAAAACTTTGGCAAATATTTTACTTTTTAGAAACATAAAATAACGAAAATATAACTTTCTTTTGCAAAAAGCTATTTTACGCTGTATTTTTTTATTCTGCGGTATTAATTTACTGCTATTCAGCTATACTGCCTTGTTTTACCAAATCGGCAACCCGAGTGCACATGTATAAAATAAATACACAAGTAAATAATAAACGTCTTTTTGTCAAATATATAGAAGTATTGCAAACAAACAAAAAAACAACATGGTAAATACATACATACATACTTGTATCTTTCACCTGAACTAATACACACACTATAGTGCTACAGTATGAGTACACAAGATTATGACGGACTTAAAGTTATCTAAACAAAACAAAAAAAAAAAAAACAACCGTCATTGCGATACTCATGCATACACTCACACACACATGTTCTACAGAGTATCCATGCAAACCATTTGTAAACATTTATTCTCTAATACAACAACAAAATACTGGTTGGTAAATAAGGTAAAACTAAAAATATGTATGAATGTATTTGTGTATGTGGTTGTGCATTATAAGTGGAGGAGTATGGTGCAAATAGAAAAAAAAACGAAGAAAAATTCTAAACAAAGAGATTTATTTATTCGTGTATCATGGTGAGATTAACAGTTTTTGAGCTGCTGTGTTGCTGGTTTTGGCACAGGTAAAAAAATACAGATTGTTTTGATTTATGTATGTGGACCGAACAGTCGTTGAAAAATATGAACATTTTTATTGATTGTGCTTAAATAAAAGTACTTTTTTATAAGGACTTTATAAGAAAGTACTTTTTACTTTACTTTGTAAAAAACTTTAAATGTAAATAAGGCAAATTATGTAGATTATAAATTTTAAGCCAAAAACCCCTTTTTTATGATTTCTCAATTATGTCAATAAATTGTATAGTATTTAAATTTTTACTTAAGATATATAGATTTATTACTATTTGAGCAAAGAAACGTATGCCTGCTATAATTAAGAGTAAACATTAGGATTATAAATTTTTATAAAAAAAAACCTATTTCTAGCAAATGAAACATCACATTAAAAAAATTAAAACTATTGAAATAAAAAATATAGACATTTTTTACAATTTGTAAATAGATGTACAAACTATGTCATATATTAGAAGGATAAATTTCAAGATTTTCAAGTAAATATATAACTAAATATAGGTATCTTGTGGACGTGAAAATAAATCCTGTTGTAATTAAGTCAAGTGTAAAATGACTGCAAAGGATTATCTTTAAAATGAAAAACATTAGTTTACAACCCTGAAAAGCGCCTTAAAAAGAAGGCACAAAAAATATTTTTTTAATTCTTTGAAATGTCCATCTATAAATCACTTGATGACAATTTTATACCAAAATATTTTGTACAATAATTGAGAAGAGTGAACGAGCTGAAAACAACGAGAGAGAACAAATGTTTACTAAGCATTAAAGGATGCTCTGTGCTACCGTTAACATGTGTATGTATGTATGTATGACTTAGAATAAGTATTTACTTCTTAATATATATTTTGTAAACATTTTCCAATGTTTTTTCTTATTATCAATATCTAAAGGGAGTTTAAAGCAAATCCTTTGTTTTTCTGTACTAAGCAGAAACTGTTTAGATTTGTTTTTGATTACAAATTTCCTGTACAGCCGAAGGGGCTTGTACTAAACAAATTACATAATTTTATTTGGTTTTTTAAAATACTTTGAATTTGAAGGAAAAAAAATATTTTACATATATAAATTAAGGGGAAGTTTTTTAGGTACTTAAAAAGTTAATTCTAAATGCTGTCGGGTTTATGATGGTTAATTTAACATTTCTTTATATATGTTTTTTTTTTTTGTTTACGAGTAAGTTGGATTATAAAGTTATATTTGTTATTCAAAGGTTATTTGTTTGAAATCCATTAACATCTCAAACAAACTAAACATTCAACTTTAACCCTAATCCTTGCTACCTTGGTAATTAAATCTCCTTTTGAGCAGAACTTAATTTACTTATTAAACTTACATATCAAATTTTATCATTGTAGCATTACTTTTTAATTGTATCTAATGTCTAAAGGCAAACAGATACACTTTTCTTATTAAAAGAGGGTTATATTAACATTGTTAAATAAGATAAAAATTGAATTTTTTATGGAACAATATGGTATTTAAAGGTTAAAAAAACCATGAAGATGAATCTCTAATGGAATTTTTTTATATAATAAAAATTTTTCAAAAATTTTTAAGCAGATTTTCTTTTAGTATCATTAAAGTTTTATAAAAAAAGTCAAAATGAAAAGAAAATCTAATAATCCTATTAAGGTATAAAAAATTTTTGTTTATTCAAATCCAAAAAAAAAATCGGTTACAATAGATTTTTTAATCAATGTCATTTTCGTATCTATAATTTTAATTTCTTTTATTTAGTAGCGTCTATAATATTCTGGTATTACTTTACATGTCAATGCTTAATTTTAAAATCAAAAGAAAAAAAAAACACAAAAAAAAACTTCTCTAAATACATAACATGCATAACAAATCCGTTTAGATTGTTAAAAAATTCTAACCACAAAACCAATCACTTTTATAAAAAAAAAAAAATAATTCCTTATATGCTTATAATAAAAAAAAACCCTAATCATATATTTTCAAAATGGGAAAAATTAAAGAAACAATACTGGTTTCGTTTTACCATGACTTCTGAAAAAAAAACACAAACTTATCTACTGTCATTATTTATTATTTATTTTTGCTTTGATTTGTTTTTAACTGAAATCTGAGTCCAATCCTAATGTACATACATATATTCCATTATATTTATATTATATACCTACTCTGATTTGTATATTTTAATATTCATTTACTTATAACTTTTTTTTCCCTGAATTTTTATATAATAAAAATCCAAATCAACAAAAACATTTCGTACTAACACATTCTTATACTATTTTGTAGAGATCTCAAGTCACTCAAGTTTTCTTTTATTTATTTGCTGTCATTGTCTGTATGTATGCACATATGTATGTACATATTCATGTACTATTTATGAATGTATTGTGTATTCGTCTCTTGGTTCTAAGTTGTAACGTGAGCAGTTTTAGTAAATTGAAATGTCATTTCTTATAAAATATAATAAATATGAAAAAATTACGCGCGCGCACTTTTCGCGTGTTCTTCATATTGCTAATTTTGGCATAGAAACAAGTTCTATAAAAAAATAACGTTTCCAAAAGAGATGCCAGACTCTGAAAAGGTGTTATTAAGGATAACTTTAAAAGAAAATTTTCAAGCTAAATATGTGTTTTTGTATTTAAACGATCATTTTATGATTTGTTTTAAGAACGCTTTTGGGCTTTTGTAAAAAACCTAAAACAATTTATAAAGTATTTTGTAGCAAAGAATCTCTTAAATAAAAACATTTAACAAAATAGGTTTCAAGAACATGTGAAAAATATTTTTAGTTAAAAGCGCTTTAAGAACGTTCTCCTCAAATAATAAAGTTAAAAGAACGTTTTTAAAATAATTCTTTATAACAAAGGGCTTTAACTAAACATCATTTTAAAACCATATTTATAAAAAAATTGAAAGCAAATTAGCTTTTATGAATAAACTTTCTTAAAAAGCCTTTTGCGGAAATCTTGTAAAACTTTATTTGTAAGAATGTTTTTATACAAAATAGCTCTAGGTTAAAATAACTAACATGTAAGCGGAAATCACTCTTGGTAGCATATCTGTAATTAATGCAAATATGCATTAAATTTTAGCTTCAAAGCGTGAGTGTCCTTTTCAAAGTGTGTAGCAAATATAAAAAAATAGCTGATTTTTATTTGTATTGACAAAAAAACTTTTGTAGGAAAACTTTACATTAATTTTTAGTTGTGCAAATTTGCTTAAGTGAAGTAAATGACATTTCTATGTATTTTGTTGTTGTGGTTTTGCAAATGTTTGCTTTTTTGCACGATATGTACGACTTGCACGGCTTGCACTAGTAGTTTGCATCGAAGAGTGAGTTCTTCTATAGTAAAAACAGAATTTTTTGGAAAATGCAAAATTTACTTTAAATGAAAGAATTATTTATGCACAAATTAACTGTAATTAGATAACTAATGACAATGGTTTAGTCCGTATTAGTTAAACAATAGTTATAATTGTACCCCCATAGTATTCATAAACAATTAATAACTTTATTAAAGATTTAAAGGACAGTTTTTTCATATAAAATTAGTTTTATAATCCTTTAATAACTTCAAAAATCGTTTATAAAAATGGGAATTAGTTTACAATTAGTTAACTAATTTAACAGTGAATTTGGGCATTAAATGCTTTATAAATAATTATGGCGTATGTTTGATATAAGAATGAAACATCGCTTTTTGTTAAAAATAAAAGAAAAATTTTTAAAATAGTGGATAAATAAACAAGAAAATTTATTAATTTGAAAACTAAATGTCAAAATATTTACTAAACAAAAAATATATAGATTAAACTATAGAGGGTGAAACCTTATAAACGACAACTCAAACAACATTTAAAGATTATGCTTACTTGCTAATCTTAATGTAAAAAACTCGCTTCTTCCTCAAAAACAACATTCAGACTCAAAAACAACATAAGTTATATATCAATCGCTAATCTTAAATTCAAAATCTCATTGGGCTTGGAGCTTGCAAGTCTGACTTCCGTTGTAAAATATGGTCTATTAAAATATGACGGTTATTGTTACACCACACTGTTAATTAAATTACAATGTATTATGTAATAAATTATATTGTAGTATTAAATAAATAAATAAGCAAGTATCAAAAACATTTGAAAAAAAAAATGTTTTAAATATTTTTAATTTGTTGGTAGCCAAAGTCTTTGAAAATATATTTTGCATTTAGTCAGTCATTTTTTATATTTCCCTGATGCAAAAATGTTTTAATATTTTCTCATAATTTTCAAACTGCTTAAATTATAGCCACAAATAGAAAAAAAATATGTAACTTCAAATCTCAAGATTTTATGCTTCAGTTTGTTCAAATGTTTTCTTAGGCCGTCAGCATAAACGGAAATGCCTCTACAAACTAATCACGCGTAAAATTCATGAGAACCATGCGGATTTGTAAAATAATAAAAAACAACCATAAAAGAAGACTTGCAGCAATTTTTATAATGAAAATAAAATCAATAGTTTATGTATATGTAGTTACTAAGCTAACCACTACTACGATGAGTTTAATTTGATAAGAAGAAGCAAAAAGTGAACATCTTTGAAAAAGCTTTACAGAATGTTGATACATTCATTCAGCAGAAACATAGTAAAAAAAAAATCAAGGTAACATAGTATTGACCTGGTCAGTTAAAACCAAACTCCAAAAACATATTCATAAACATATAAAGCTTTTATCATACAGGAATTTGGAGAAAGAAGACGATGGTATTTCATTGAGAAATATTCGAAGGGTTTGTGGTGAGTCACGGCTGATACTTGTAGGAATTTTAGGCATTTTTTTTAAACCTTTTATACAGCTGTTGTTGTAAGCCTTGAAAGTCATGTCTTTTATTTAAAATTTATTTTATAATTATTATTACTTTATACATATGTTATTTAATTATTGGTATTTATCTATTGCCCATTAAATGAAATTAATATGCGTTTAACGTATTGTTTTTTCTTTGTTTTTATAAAGAAATAAAAAATGTTTTCTTTAGAAATTGTTTGTAATTTAATAGACGCCAAATGGTTGTAAATAAAAGTATAAATATTTTTATTATTGTCGCATTTAACAGGTCGTTAAGTATGGAATTTAAAAAACATGTGAAATTTTGAAAGTTATTAATTAAAATAATAATAGAATTAAAAAAAATGTTTCTGAAAATAAAAAATTGTATGAAACACAATATTTTGTTTGTTTTGTTTTCCTCATTATTTTATTTTTATTTAGTAAATAAAATATTTTAGAAACATTAAGTATTTAAAGCTATTGATTAATACTTGTTTAGTTGCAAAATTAAAAACATATCTTTATTTAAAAATAAAAGAGCTAACTTCGTCGTTGGTCATATTAAAAAAACATATTTATGCTTTTCATTATGATGACTCAAAATTCATACAAATAAAAATGTCTTAAACGAAAAAGGAGAACAAAAAAGATTAACAGTTTTGTAAGACAACTAAACCTCAATAAAAAACAAAAAATAATCCAGCAAATGATTGGCAATAATACTGAAGGTTTCTTATGAAAAAATACTCGTTGTGTTAAATACTGTGACTCATATTTATAAAAGTTCAGGGTATAGTTTTTTCTTTAACATTTGTTTTTTTTTTCTGCAAGAAAGTGTCATGAGAGATAATTAATCTTACAGCTGTTAAACAAAAAAAAAATATATATATATATATATATGGTTATAATTTACAACCAAAAACGTATGTATATCATTGTCTTAGAAAAAGAAAATTAAATTCAAGCTATATGTGATGTTGAATTACGTTACGCCTGGCTGCTTGAGTTGATCAGTCGTAACACTTGTTGGTGGGAGTTTTGTGTGTAAGGGAATTAATAAATTTGAATGAATGTTCAATAGAGCTTTTATTTCAGATTGTTTTTAAAAGTTATAAAAATTGTGGTTTCTTTAAAAAAAAACATTTTAATAATATTAAAATAAACTTTAAAGAAAATATTTAAATTTTAGCAAAGTTTTTAGAAAATCACTTTGAACTTAAAAATTTTGTATAATTTTTTAAAGAAATATTAAAGTTGCTTTTTTTAAATCATTATTTTTGTTTAAGTATAAAATTTGAGCAAAAAGTTTTAATTTTTTTTGTGCCACAAGTAAATGTTTAGAATTTGACTTGCAAAAATATTTAACATTTTTCCATCTAAATGGTAAGTAAATTTTTTTATTTACAAGTAACTTACTCACGAAAAAACAAGTAAGAGCGCTATATTTGGCTGTGTCAAATCTTATATACTCTTCACTACGTGTATTTACGTAAAAAAAAAAACATTTTTTTTGCCTATAGGTACATACATATTTATGTATCTCGAAAATTTTTTTTTTATTTCTTAAAAGGCATGTCTTACACGAAAATATAATAAACTTTGTGTAAAAAAAAATTGGTAGTCGTCTTTTTTGGCTTAATCTCGGTCAATTATTAAGCGATTTTACTGGTTTTCAATAGCAAACATATCAGAAATATTTCTGATTGTTTGATACCAATAACGAGTCCGTACAACATCGGGGAGCTGAGGAAACTTGATTTCAACAGACGGATAGACGGATATACGGACATGGCTAAATCAACTTCCCTATCTAAAAGGATTCAGAATATATGTAGGTATATACTTTATGAGGTCGCAAATGAATATTGTATAAATTACAAATGGAATGACAAACTTATATATACCCTTATCACCTGAGGTGAAGGGTATAATTATTACTGCTTAGGAAAAATATAAACAAGTAAGGCGTAAGTATATCTTTGCGACTTCTATATACGTTTTTATGTTTACTACACCAAACATAAATTCAATACATAAATATTGAGCAAGAAATTAAAAAAAAATTGTATTTTAAAATTTTTTTAGTTTTATTTTTGCTATTCGGAGTCACTGCACTGATTCGAAGTCACTGTCAGATTTATATGAAATAAGGCTACTTAGGCATCCATTATAATAAAAATCGCTAACAAAGATGAGCAAAAAGCGGTGCTACGAAACGTCAATAAACTCCTCTTTTTCGAATAATATTAATTAGTGGGAGACCAAGATAATGGCGCACCGAAGGTCAAATATTGCCAGTTGCAGTTTTTTTTCAATCAAATTGGTTTTTACACGCGCTTAGCAAAACAAGAACTTTACTTAAGTTTAAGGTAAAAGATATAGCAATTTTGATAGGAGTTATTACTGAACACTGTATTAGGAGAAAAATGTAGGCACAAGTTAGTAGCTCTATAAGAGCGCTAACTTATGTTTGTAGGTCAGATTTTGTACGACCTGGGTTGTTTCTCTCTGCTTTTTAATTTCTAAAAACTCTTGACTTTAATGAAACTTTTCCATAACAACAACAAAAAAGTGTTAAATGTTTTCTTTGAACAACCACAACTTGATTGAATAATTGTTTAAGCAAACAAATTGCTTGTAAATAGCACGTGTCCTAACAAGTTAATAAAACAAATAATGTTAAATCAAATAAACTGGTAAAAATAAAAGAAATAATTTACACTACAAATCTAGCAAGCAAATAATAAAATCAATCAGTTTCTTTTTCACACAAAACAGAGCACTTTTAAGATAATAAGAATGTCTGTAGAATTTTTTTTTGGAAAATTTTTTTGATAGACATAAGTCAGGTAGATAGACAGACAGTTAAATACGTACGACGTTCATATCTAAAGCCTTTTTCAGAGACAACAAATATTTAAGAAAATATACAATTATTTGTCTAGCTGTCGGTCTATCACGTTTAATGGCAGACCCTTGCCGTTGTTGAGGCACCCTTTATTATGGGATTTAAAACATTAAAACAAAAATTTAACTATTTTTTTGGGTTTGAATTTAATTTGTGTATAATTGTTGAGTTTGTTGGCTTAAAAAGTACTTGTCCTAGATTTATTATGTGTTTTTTCTTATTTGTTTATTTTAATAGATTGTCTTTAAGAAATGCAAATATAAGATAATTTTTTTTAGATGGCTAGAATTTGATTATAAACATTTGATGTTTAAGTGTTTTACTTGAAGTTTGTTTTCATATCTTCTAGCTATTGCAGTGATTTATATGATTATCTTAAATAAAACAAGTAAATATGGAATGTTTTCTTATTAAAAAACACTTTTACAAATATTTGTTGAGAACAAAAACACATAATAAAATAATTTAGATGTTAATTTTTAAAGTTTTTATTTTGAAAACATAAGAGTTAATTTTTGAAATAATTCAAAACATCTTCCCAAATGGTATTAAATTGCAGAGATATTTTCGCCACCTTAAAAATGTAAAAATATAAAGAGTAATAAATTGTAAAAATGTTATTTTTAATTGTGGTGTCAATTAAACTTTTAGACTTTTCAGACTTTTAAAAACATTCTTACCCACTGCTGCCCATTGTTGCCCATTTGTTTATTGTTTTAACATTTTCAATTAAAACAGTTTTCCTGAACTTTTCAATTAAAACCTCCACAGCTAACAAAGTGAAAGAGAATTTTGATCATATATTGTACGAAATTTAATAATCTTTAAAAATTTGTTTAGCAATAAAAACGCATTGTTCTCTCGCAGTGTGCCCTATTTTTACTTGTCCTTAACTGTCAAATCGAATTGTGCTATGGTTGCCAACAGCTACAGTGCAAATCGTGCAAATTCAAACTGTGCAGAGATTTGGTATCATCTTTTGTTGCGATAGACCCAGATATAAATGTACATTTCCTGCAAAAATCACTACCAACCGCTACAAAAATATATGCAAAGAAGTTAAGTTACAACAATAAAACAAAATATTTAATATTATCTTTCACAAACATTTTAAACAAATTATTTGCTTATTAATATTTCCATTGCATATTTGAATAGCAGACACAGTGGGCCATATTAATTGGACTTAAATCAACTACATTTAATTTTTATTTAGTTTTCTGGAAGAGTTTTTTTTTCACTATAGAATTTTATTGTTATAAATATTCTTCGATACATTCTTTGAATTTAAAAGCTTTACAATAATGAACCTATAAACTTTTGTAAATTAAATTATTATCTTACATTTTTTTTAAATATGTAACTTAAATAGCTATTTTGTATT
>NDXZ01021559.1:43819-68977 GCA_003055125.1 Paykullia maculata
AAATTTCGTTCATTGCCCCTTCATAAATCTTTGAATTTGAACCTATTTATTTAAGTGGCGATAAAGAACTACATGAATCGTAACAGCCAGTGCAGAACCCAAACTAGGTATCAGTTTTAGATTTTTTTAAACTAATTATTGTCAAGCTACTCGAGTTCTTTAAGTAATTTATGGCTTTCCAAACATCAATATTATTCAATATCATTCATTGTCTGGTCTATTTTACATTTGTCGTCATGAATTTTATGTAGCTTCTTATTTTCTGCTTAAACACTTGACTCGATGTGTTTTTTTTTTTTTTTTGGTTGTGGTGCGTGGTTTGAATTTAAGTTACTCAATTAACAAATTAAATTATAGCCTGGCTTTTAAAGTAGGTAGTGTGTTTATTCTTTCTTAAAACAAACATCAAGCACTGTTTAAAAAGGAAAAAAAAATTACGTGAGTTCTGTACCGTTTTTTTAGTTTTATTTTTTTACAAAGAATTAAGATTTCTATCTACAGTTGACGATTAAATATTTTGGAGATGAACTAAAAAAGAAACAGATTTTGGTAACTATTTTTAGAAAAATGTAAAATAATTTAGACCACACCGTTCACTGCAAAATCATTAAAATTCTGCTTAATATTAAAAATTTTATGTGAAATTCTAGGAAGTCTTATTTGTAACAATGAATTACATATATTTTTATATTTAGAAGGAAAAACCAATTATTTCCCAATAAAATAAAATTATAAGGAAAAAATATAATTAAAATAAACAAAACCTAAACCCTTTGGCAAACACAAGCCCCAATAAGATTGTTAAAATAAATAATGTATAAATTAACTTCGTATCTAAGTGTTAGGAAAATTGAAAGATTCTCTTGTATTTTGTAAATATTTTTTTTTTTATGTTCAGAGGAGAAGAAACCTTTAAATTAAACAATATAAAAAATTAGTTTTTATATCCATTAAATTGACGGTATTTAAAAGATAATGTTATGCCATTAACATTTAAATAAGACTAACGGTAGGCTGGCGCCAGGTATAGCGGGATTAATAGTTAAATCTAAACGTCTACTTTTTAACACTCTTAACAGTAAATCAGGCTGTATTTGGACAATAACGTTTATAATTTTGGCTTCCAAAATTCTTAATTAATTTTAATTTATCGGTGCAGACGTACACATCTACAAATCTTTAGAGAATATAATCTAATGGCATCAAATTACACAAAGAAAAAAGTGGGTAGTAAAAGGTATATTTCGTTAAGTTAATTGCTTGTCAAATGTGCCTTTTATAAAAGAAAACGGTATCGCGTGCTGTGTAGCATGAACGTTGTCCCGCTGTGAATGCACTATGCGACGACTTACAGGATGCGAAAAATAGTTTATAGTTTTTGGAATTGATGCCACTGATAGACAATAATAAGCACCATTAAAAAATTCAAACTATTTGCAAATGTTGGTTCGAAGTTAATCTATTCGCTATGAATTGTCAAACTAATTTAAAACTAACAAATCAGCCCTCACAGAACACAATATTGCAAAGATATTTACCCTTTAGATTAGTAATGTTAAGCTGGTAGGTTTAACTAAAATTACTCAAATTTATAGAAAAGTTAATATCTTTATTAACATATACAAACATAAATATTTATTTCTTATAAACATCAAAGATTGTGAGTTTTTAGATGCATGAGAACTAATTTTTGAAAAAAAAACAAACAAACTTATTCATGTATATTTTAATGCAAAAACATATATTAAATTATTTTGCTAAATTATTCAAAACTATTTTTTTTTATAAATTTTACATAAACAACCAAACCAGCATTATTTGACAATTAACAAAATATGTCTCCAAATTCAGACAATTTATATGCAGAGATTTTTAATATTGGTTTACCTATTAGCAACTATGTAATTTACAATGGCTTTGACTATTAAATAGAGAAAAACAAACGACAAATCCATCATTATGAGGTCGACAAAACAAAAACCAGAGACTTATCATGCAGAAATTTACATTGATGTCTGGTCCGGTGTTAAAATTGGTTGGTATTTAGACTGGCCCTTTAAATAGCTGTCATTGAAAAAACAATAGAAATCTTTAAAAAAAATATTTAAAAAACTGACACATTATTAATCACCTTGTTAGAATGTTATTAATGTGAATTTTTAAATAAATATATGAGACCTGTCTAAATTTCAAATAACATTTTGAAGAAAACAAAGAAATTCCAAAATTGTAATTCATCCATCAAGTCTGTAGAATCAAAAAAGAAAAACCAAAAAGATGAGGGTCATTATAACAATTTAAAGGTAAACTAAAATATTTAGAGGAAATAAAAATGTTAATGTTCCTTTAGAAAGAAAACCTTGAAATGTTAGGAATTTATACATTTCTTAAGATAATTGAAAAAGAAAAAGATTTTAAGCAATAAAATATTTGACAGAAAAATAATAGGATTGAAGAATGATAAAGATAGAAATTTTAAAAAATCTGACCTCGATTGGAAACAAAAATTTATTCAAAATATAATTTAAATC
Source organism: Paykullia maculata (assembly GCA_003055125.1). Classification (NCBI taxonomy): domain Eukaryota; kingdom Metazoa; phylum Arthropoda; class Insecta; order Diptera; family Rhinophoridae; genus Paykullia; species Paykullia maculata. The sequence continues at coordinate 46,351 of NDXZ01021559.1, forward strand.
GTGTCTAGTTAGGTTTTTGATACAAAAATCAAAAATAATTACTAATGACTTTTGAACCACTGACCAAATATGCGTTAAACTTAAAACATTAATAACGGAGGACTTGAGATTTTAAAAAATTTTATTTGGTTGCGTTTGATTAAGTTTTGCTAGAATCAGGCAAAGTTGATAACGTTGGTCTTGAGCGGAAAAAACATTTGCGCCGTATAACTTAAATATATACATTTCCTTTCATTCTTACAAGGAACATAGGGTGACTTAGTTCAGTCTAAACTGAGAAGCTTTAAGTTAGTCTTTCCTTTAGTAATAAGTCCTGGGGCCGAACTACGGCACTCGTAATCGAATAACCTTTCGTATTGAATATAATTTTGTTACGTATCGAATGAATGGAGTACTGCATCCGAAATAAAATAAAATGTACAAGATTTTTTCACATTGTAATAGAATTAAAACATGTTTCGGTGAAAAATAATTTTTTTTTAAAGAAGCATACTTTACTGGCTACTGCCTAAGAAAATAATATCATTCTAAAGCATTTTAGAGCTTTAAAGGAGGCATTCATATTTATTCTTTCCAAAATATATTTTGAAGAGCATACATACATATATCTACTGCATTACCACCGAAGCTGCAGCTGGTCTTATCGTTATCCCTTTTAGCCAGTGTATGTTTTCAACATACCATTGGATACGTTTATTTGATCAAATTAAGTTAGAATTGCAAAACTGCCAACAAAGTTTAAAAAAAATGGAGGATAAGCTGTGTTCAAAATTCATAAAATTTTTACCGGATCAATCTTATGCAAAGATCATTTATAGAATTAAAATTTGTATTAAAACTTTTCTTTTTTATGATCTTCTACGTCACTTGAAGTAAATGAAATACTTTTCGGTTGTTATTTATCTAACGAGAAACTTTTCGTAAGCTAGCACTCCAAAGCGCACTCCTTATGGAATGCTATCATCTGAAATATCGATAGCTGTTACTTTATATCGAAAGCGGCAATTTCAAAATCAAATATTACGATACATTTTACTCGACCACGAATCCCGTAATTCGGCTCTGGATTGTATAACATTTTTAACAATGTTTATAAACTAAAGTCAGCAGTAACGGTGTTACTTGCCGCAGATGATGAGATAATTCAATTTTGAAGCTTTCTGCAGGTTAAACATATAAACTTCAAAACCAAGACGAGTTCCTAAGAACTACATATCTGAAGATTGAAAACTCAATGTTATACGCCCTATATTTTTCAGTCTATTGCCTCTTAAAGTGCTTTCAAAAACCTATAGAGGAAAAGGCTTAAAAATCCTCTATGAATTTGCCCAGGCTAATAATATGAACAGGTTATATAACAGGTTATACATCTAATTAGGTAAGTACGTATAAATCATTTTAAGATTAAGGGCTGTTGCAAAGTTATTTTTTATTTATTTATTTAATTCAGCTACATCTTAATAAACAGTTAAGTATTATTTAAAAATGACAGTAACACAATTGCATAAACAAAATACTACAAACAGTTTTAAGTAATTGAATTTGAGTTTAGATACTTTATCAGTTTCCTTTAAGATTCAACGAAATTATCAGAGAAGTTTATCTGATTATAAAATTTATTAAAATCTGCACAAATTCTGCGAAATGGATCAATTTTAAATACATATAAATGTACATAAAATCTTAGCTTTCTATTAGGAACGTTGATGCATATTTTACTAAGAAGACATATGGAATCTGTTTTGCCTTGAATAAGATTAAGAACATATACGATATTAAAAACAGTTCTTCGACTTTTCCAATGTAGGAAGTCCAATTAGTGCTAACCGGCTTCTATATGACGGTAGGTTAATGTTTGGGTTCTAACGTAGAATACGAAGTCAAAGATTGAAGTTTATTTATATGCACCTCATACTGGGGATCCCAAATCACTGATCCGTATTCAAGTATTGGCCTTACTAAGGACGTGAATAAATTTTTCATGACATAAGGATCGTTAAATTCTTTAGCCCATTGTTTTAAGAAACATAAGACACCATGTTATAATAATATGTGAATTGAAATTAAGTTTAACATCAAGGAGAATTTCAAGATCCAAAAACCAGTCAACTACATCCAATTTCGAGTCATTTATAAAGTTAACATTTTTAGATGATGAATATCTGCAGAAAATCATGGATTTGCATTTCTTGAGATTAAATTCCATTAGATTCAAAATACTATTCAAATCAGTTTGGAGATAAATACTAACATCGTTTTCTTTAATCCTTGCAAAAATGTTAACATCGTCACCATACATACAAATGTTCCTGTACTGTATAGCCATTGGATTAAGATGGCTTCCCTGGGGAACACCAGAAGTTACTTCAATATGCTTAGATAAACAGTCATTATAAATAACATATTGTTTGCGATCCTTTAAACAATAACTTATTGCCCGTGAAGTTTAATAATTATTTAAATTTGAGGTTCTAACACTTTGTTAGTTACATTTTTAATGGATTTTTAAATAATAATAAATTATGTGCCCATTTTCAGATTAGGATACAATTGCTTAATCATTAATAAATTTACAATACATTTATCTAAGTTCTAAAATCATGTCTATTTCTACATGTCAAATTAATGATAATGATTAAAAAAACACGATGATTTTTTTTCGCACGGAGGGTTGGTTTTCTAATTTACAATTCATTTTTTTTTCTGTTAAAAAAACACTCCCTCGTTTGGTTTCATTGTTTATTTTATTTATTTTTGTTGTTGTCCCTATTTCCTTTCCCTTAAATCTAAGGTAATAATTTTAACCACTCTGTATTATTCTTATTGTTTTCTGGTTTTGAAAACTAACAAAACTATTATTTGCACCAGTGATTTTGATTGTATAGAAGATTCTACAGACATACATACATATATAAAAAGTTTTAACAATAAAAAAACATGCATGCAACTGTGGCAAATAATTAAAAGTCATGCAGCGTTTTTAACAAAAATAAAGTTCACTTTGCAGAACAAGAATGCGTGGGAGAATCTCACACATAAAACACTATAGCAAAACAAAAGATACATAATTTTTAGTTTTATTAATTTAGATCTTTTCCTATAACTTTTTCTTTTGGTTCTTTAAGAAAAACTATGTTTTTTTCTTAATTAAAATTAGTCGTTCCTAAACCTTAAAAAAAACTGCTACAAAGAACAAAGTGTTTCAAAGAGTAAATGTTAAAATAGAATCTGTAGCATAAAGAATAATAACAACGAAGAAAAAAGGTTCTTTTCTAAGACATATTATTAATAATATTGAAATGTTTTTAATTTATGCTGTGATAAGTTTGGGAATAAATATTGTATATGTATGTATGTACATATAACTATACAAACAGCGATGACGAAGAAAAAAATATTAACACCATAAAGGTTGGCAACTTCGTAAAGGGAAAAAAATAATAATATTGTTTTAAGCCAAGAAAACAAAGGTTACTATCATAACAATCATTTAGTAATAGAATGATCATTACATTCAATAATGATCATATACATACCTATTTAATAATGATCTTTTTCTTTTTCTTGTTTTTTTGGTTTTCTGTGGTGGGTTGTGTCTGTTTGTGTGGAGGCTGAATCAAAGTGTTAAAATTAAAGAAATGGTCATGGAAATAAATACAAAACCTTTTATGGTTTTTATTACTCTCTGCTTTGCACAATTTTCATTTCTAATTTCAAAAAAAGTGCTAGTTTTTTCCTTATATTAACTCTTAGGTTAGCGGAAAGTTCGACAAAGCAAAAAACAAAAAAGAAACTAAAGACTGATTTAAACAACTTTTTTTTCGCTCTCTTAATACCCACGACTCCTCAACGTTATGTTTCTTTAAATTATAGCTAATAAAAATGGGAATAAAGGGGAGATGGAAAGGCTTGGTACTTTTTGTAGTACTTTATTCCATTTGAAAGTAGCTGTTTTGCTACACTTTAATACTTATTCACCCTTATCGTGAATAAAATGTGAAATTTTGTTCCCATAAAATTTTGTTCCCCACACGCAGAGAAAAAATATGGCTGAGTATGGTCACGGTAATATGATCACAGGCAATTTTAAAATTCTATGATTACCACAATCACAACAACGGATATGATAGTTTCAGATTATGGTTATCATATATTCTAAAAGCATCATATATATGATTATCCGTAACGAAGATCATAGTTTGGACAAACATATAATAGTTCTTGCAATCATATATATGATCATGTTATTAACGTAAAATATGACTACAACTATATTATGATTATGTCGTCAAGTTTTTATTCATTTTAACTTTAGTTAAGATCCTTGTTTTAAATTGATATTTTAGTTTGTTCCATATTTATATAAGTGTCATTATCCAGAAACAAACTAAATTAGAAAGAACTCTTCTGAAATTTGCTAATCGTCTATGGATGGTTAAGATTTAAATTTATTTCGGCAGTAAAGAGGAGAGCATATTGTATACAAGTCGCATTGATCGGCAATGTTTAAGGCAGCTTGAAATAGTTTCTATTTCAGCCTTTTCTGCTGCTTATTTTTTTCAGAAATATTAAAATGCAAAAATGAGGACATACATATACGAGTATCAAAATCAATAGGTATATATGAGCCGTTTATTTTGAAAGTGGCATAAGTCACTTTTTCAAAAAAATCGAGTTAATGGCAACACTAAATACAATTGAACGGTATCTTCTCATTTTAAAAAAAAATCTCGACTTAAAAAAAAGTGACTTATGCCACTTTCAAAATAAACGGCTCATATGTAGGTGGGAACTAAGTAAGCAGTTTAAAAAGTGCTTTTTTGTAATTGAGGGGGACTAATGACTAAAATATTGAACTTAAATTTACTTTGTTTTGATTTTCGTGGATGGATAAATAAAATAATGTGGAGTTTCCTAATATCATTAAGTACTTTTTAAAAAACATTTCAAAATCTACCATATTCCCTGATTATTCAACTCTTTATTTGCTTAGAATAAAAAAAAAAGAAAAAACACAACTCTTTCTTAATTTAATCTCAAAGCAAGTTTTCTCTCTTCTTACCGTTTAACACTCGATGTTAACATTTTGTTTGTTTTTTATTTCTTATCTTTTATTTACTTTGTTTTTTCTTGCGTTTGCTTTAAGATAGTTATTCGTGTCGTCATTGTTTCGTTTACAAACTTGGTCCGCTATAAATGTTGGTAATACAGAAAAAAAAACAAAAAATATATTAAGAGAAAAGACTTAAAGTACAGTCTCGCTTGTCCATTAAAAGTCATCGCAGTCTTCGTCATCGTAGTCGCTGTAGTTGTTGTGGTTCTGCTGGTTTCTTCGGTAAGTCCTAGTATTCTTTTTTTTTGTAGGTATCAAATCGACTTCAATCTGCTGCTGACAAAAACTTCCAGGCATCATGTTGCTGGTTTTAAGAGATCATGATGATTGTGTTGTGTTGCCCGCTATTAAATTCAAGTTTTCTGATCGTCATAAACATGATGATGATGATGATGGTGTTTAAGGCGATAAAGCAGTTAAGTTAAAGAAATTTAATTTGTAGGGAGTTTAGCAAATTATGCCATTTTATATTTCAATTTTTTTTTGCAAAAGAGACTACTAACATTTGTAATTACACATACTTATAAGGATTTTTTTTCAACAAAATAAAAACGATTTTTCAAAAAATGCGAGTTTTCTATTAAATATTTTTTTTTCTATTTTCCCACCACCTGCAAACCACTTCAATAATCATCCCTTTTTTTGCTGCTTTTTTTCTACATATATTTTCTAACAAAAAAAAAAACGGAAAATTAACCGTTAGAATTAACTACTTTTATTAAAAACCTATGTAATTACCTTTAATATATAGGTAGTTAACACTTAATTTATTTAATATATTTGTAAATTGTATAAAATGTCACTATCATGCTTTCCTGCCCGTTACCCCGCAAATAAATATTAATCATATCCTACCTACATATATATTTTCGAAAATTGTTAACCCTATAATTTTAAGAATTTTACGAATTGTTATTGCATAAATAACAATTCATTTAAACAAATATTGTGGTTAAGTACTCACTAAACATTGCAGGTAAATTTAAATATATAATTGTTATTTGAAAATTTTATTTGCATTAGACAGACGACTATCCTTTTCGGCGGATGAAAAACTTTAAAATCCAAAATTTTATGTATGTGAAAATTCTAGGGAAAAACACCTTAAACTCCCACTGTGTTTATTTTCTGAAAATTTTCATGACAATTCAGAGAAATGGTATCTTAATGTAAATTTAGTTGTGTGTACAACTATTTATAATATACGGTGACTAAGTAGTAACGGTATTTACACGGTTTGTTTAGGTGTTAGTGTAATTATTGTTGAAGGATGTAGGTATGTATATGCATGAATTGCGATAAGTAAAAACCCATGAAATTCTGAATTAAAGTTAAAGGAAAAACCCGACTGTTTTCAATAGAAATATTGACTTTCCCAGCCTTTTGTTTTCTTAAATAGTGTCAGTTGAAATGGGAATTGTATTATTTTGTTTTATTTTTATTTAAAACTCATTTTCTGTAATATCTGTGATATTTCAGGGTTATTGACAATTAAATGCTGTAATTAAAAAACAAATTACCCAAAAAAGTTGTTGCAAGTTTTAATGAATATTTTGGGATTAAAAAAATGTAAATCTTTTTTATCAGTCGTTAGTCTAATAGTTGCAGAAAATTTTGAGTAAGTGTTGGGTATAAAATAAAAGTTCATAATAATCTTGCAGTTACTAAGCAGCTTTAGTTATTCAAGTTTAAATTTCATATATAAATTTTAAGTGTTAAGGCAAACAGAGCCACAAGAAGCCAAAATGAGACAAATAAAATGCATTAAAAATTTCTTAATTCAACAACGTTTTGAAAAAATTTCGCATCTAAAAATTCTTCTTAGTAGTTGAGCCAAAAAAAAAATAATGCTACACATAACATTAGCCCTAGTTCTTTTTATTTATTTTATTTTATTTTATTCGATTGCAAAATAGCATTTACTGCAACAATAAGAAATATTGCGTCATAAAACATAGATTCAAGGAAAAGTTTTCTAATTTTTATATAAAAAACCTAAAAAAAACTTAATTACCAAACAGCACTTTTTAAATTTCCACTAAGTGTTACCTGCTTACAGGAGAACTTAAATGAAGCAAAGGACCTGGTAGGTTTTTTTGCAATTAATTAGAATTTGTTGCATTTTTACTATGTGTCATTGAAAGATTATGCGAGATATTGCAATAAGCAGCAAAGAAGGCTAAAAAAGCTTTTAAACACTGTCGTTTCCAATGCAAAAAAAATAGCATCAAGTGGGGAAGAAGTTTAAAATATGTTTAAAATATTGCTACTTTAATAAATTTGTTATCCTTTTTCAATGCTTAAATAATTATTAATTGAGAAGACATACGTATTATACATATTTTTTATCTCGAAGATTATGGTTTGGGCTGCGGTATGTAAATGAAGCCAGCACTGCCAACAAAATTTAAAAGAAAATGTTGGTGGGAAGTTTTATTGAAAATCTTATTCCAAAACTAAGAAAAATCTTGCATGTTTTTAAGAAATTAAGGTATCAAAGTGGGCCTAGTTTGCATAGTAGTACTTACGCGAATACGAAAGAATTCTTATTAAGTAGATTCCAAATACTTAATGTAAAGAACACTCGCTAGTTTGAATACGAATGGGAGAATAAGCCTCAAGTTTGCTTTTTTAATTTAAATTGTTGTAATTGCAACATCTTAAGGTTAAATTTATTCTAAAGTTGCTTAATTCAAATCTATTTAACTCTTTGGAGTTTAGCTAAAATTGATTGCTGTTTGAAAAAAAAAACTATTAAATAAATTCTAGTTTCTAATAAACAAGAGACAGTTAAATAAGCATTTTATTGTTAGTGGCAAAATTGTAGTTTTTTTTCTTATTTTAACAACCGGTTCATTATTAAAAGGTTATAAAGAAATCAATAAAATTATATTACTTTGATTTTCGAATTAACTAAATGAAGATGGTTCGGCAACAAACCCTAAGTCAGACAATCCAAAACAAACAAAAAACGTGACTTGAAATGTTGGCTAAAATAACAAAAGTACAAATCAGCAAATGAACCAGCAGAGAAAAACTCATTCAGTTATGATATTTATAAAAAAAACAATCAAAGCCATAAATACAACAAAATACAAACAAAAAATGTGTCAACATAAATTTTACTTTTTCATAAAATCCGCGCGTAAAACAAAAGACTTAAACAGCAAACTTCTTTTTTCACTGCCCTGAGAAATATCCTGAAATCAGAAATAAATATTTTAAAATACAAAGACACACACATGTTAGAGTTTAAAACACTCAAAGAAAAATCCCTTTTATTATTTTCTTGCTTTAACAAGTTGGGTGTGGGAAATCTTATAAAATTAAAAGAAAAAAACAACAAACAAACAAACATACACACTGGTTAAACAATTAAAATTTTTTAATACAAAACAACACGCACATGTTTTAAAAATTGTACAATTTAGAGAAACAGCAGTTAAAGCATTCTTTCAGTGTTACCTGAAATGGGAAAATTACCTGCCTTTGGAAAACAGCATGCAGACACACACACATACAAACACATGTGCGTTAGAAAAACTATTATTGTTTTATTCCATCAGAAAAAAATCACGCACTTTATTGTTGCTTATTTTAATCGTTAACTATTTTGTTGTTGTAATAAGATAAAACAAGTTGTTATTATTATTTTGCTATTAACAGAAATATTCTGTTGGCATTTTTAAAACATATTTTTTCAAACAATGTAAAAAAGGGAGGGGGTAATTATAATTGTGTGAAATTTATATAAATGAATTTTTAAAAGGGTATAGGTTCTAAAGAGGTTATTAAGAATTCAATCAAATAAACATTATGTTTATAAGTGAAATTAAGTATTATACTTTTTTAAGATCTTAGTGACATATTTAGGGCTTAGAAATAACTAAAACAATAATAAAAAATTGCAAGTATGGTATTTTTTAACTTCTAAAATAAATGAAAATGTAAAATTTATTATAATTTTTTAGTTTAATTCGTTATATTTCATCTTGCTTTATTTGAAATTACATATTTTATTATCTTATTCAATATAATTTTTGTAGTTTCCTTTTTTTTTATTAAATTAAGTTTAAATTTGTTTTATTTGATTTAACTTTATTTTTTTTTTATTTATTTAATTTTATTTACTTTTATCAGTTCAATTGCCTATTTCGTATCTTTAAATTAGAAAATGCCTGGAAACCTTTATTTTTATTTATTAAAAAGCCTCTTCTGTTGGGTTGCAGTTAAAGATTTTCGACGTTAGCTTTGAAATATTACTTACATATATCTCGCCGGTGTCTAAAATTTACCGACCAATATAATTTGTTGCAATTATGACGTATATGGTTAATTATAATTATGTCAAACATTTAAAATTCAACAACTTAAGCACTGTCAGTATGACCTTCGTAGAGCACGTTTTATACAAGACCTACTAGTCTTTCTAAGTTTAAATATATCCATTTCATTTATTAGTGGCGCTTAAAAACTTTCGATAGATTCTGCTATGATGCATTATTCTATTGCAAAATGTTGCAAAAATTCTTTCGATTTATATTAAGTTTTTTTTTTATCGAACTATACGGATGACATCAAACGAGTTCTAGATCCGTTCAGGGATATCGGAATGCTATATTTTTATTTCTTCTATATTTTCTTCATTTTCAAAATACCTTTTGTATCAAATCGCTAGCCCTATCGATATATTTGTAGGTGATAGTTACGTTGTGAATGCACATGACTTTCTCTTATCATCAATTTTTTAGAAAATTTTAAAGGTTTAAAATTATATAATTGCATTTTAATATATGTAATAATTTAAAGAATATTCTGAAAACATATGTTTCTCGACAAATATTAAAATATTTTAAATTATTAGTATTATTTAACTAAGTTCAAATTTCATTTAAAAAATAGTTTTGCACCAGATAATACTTTCTCTTAAAATTAAATATGTAAGTATATGTGGGTATAAATAGAAATTACAAATTGACAATGCATTTTGTAAATATTGTAAAAAAACTAAAGTAAACCTTTCGTAAAACTGCTAGGCAATAATATTTTGTGGTAAAATTTAAAATAAGAAAAAATCTGTTGCATATCTTAGGCTGCCTTTGGTTTAAAAATGGAATATAAAACAATAGACACTTACCTTTAAGGCACAAAATATACAATCTTGTCCACTACAGACATGCTGGTTTAAAGAACGAAACGAACGTCGAAAGGCATCCAAATGCCACAAAACCTGAAATTAGAAAAGTAAAGAGATAATTTTGAATATATAAAATTTTTTATTGAGTGGAGGCTGTTTTTTATTACTACAAAACAAGAAAAATTCATATAATTGGAACTTAATGTACAGATCCCCTGGGTTGTTGTATTGGCTATTTTGCTTGTGATTATTTAAATACAATTAATGTGGATTTTGGTAAAAGTGTATTTTATTGTGGCACTTGTGTATTTTCACAACCATTGTGGTAACGGTGGATGGCAACTAGTTTGGTATTTGGATTGGATTGGATTGTATTAAATGTGTACTGTTTAAAGAAGTGTAAGGCTTTAGGTTTATATACAACTCTACTCAAGCCCAACTCAAACAGGTTTGTATTTGTATTGTCTTAAAAAAATAAGGCGGCCATGTTGGTTTAACACATACATTCATACTCAAACATTGTGACTGTTAAACAAAACACGTACATACGTATTAATATTTTTCAAAAGAAACTCAAGAGTATGACAAATCAACAAATACATACGTATAGATGTCCGTCTCACACAAAAAGATCGTTTTAAGAAAACAAAAATAATAAGTAAAGAGACTGCTTTGGTGGCCCCAGCTACATGGAACAGAAACTGGTTTCATTTCATGCTAACCAACACTACAAGCAACTAGAAATCGTGTGTTGCTTTCGAAGGGGTCTTTGGACACAAACCGAAATTTGTAGTTTTGGAAAGCACTTAGAGTATGAACCAAACGATGTGTTGTTTTCGGTTGTAAGTCTTTAAGCAACGGACTTTTTTGAAAACTATAAAGTAACGTAAGTACATACATATGTATGGGTGTATGCAAGTATATATGTATGTACGTTGGTTTATATGTTTGTACGGCAGACAGCCAGCAAGCTAAGTTAGTTTTAAAGTCATTGTTTTTTTTTTGTCTTTTTATCAGCCACTTCAGCTTGACTTTTACTAATTTCCTTTCAACTCTTTTGTTTTTATTCTTTTTTTTTTTTCTTGCCTTGTATCTTCTGTAAGATGACGGTTTTTGTTGTGATATTTCGATTTGAAAAGTTTTAAGCTTTATTACAAAAATACACAAACATTTTGTTTTAAAAGTTTCTTTATCACACCAACATTTTATTTTATGTTTCAGTTCGTATAAGTTTCTTTTTCTTTTTCATTTTTGTTTTGTTTGTGGTTTTACTTGTTTAAGGTTTTTGTTATTATTTGTCTGTCTTTCTTCACAGACAAATTTTTAGTTCTACTATTTCTAATATTATATCTGTCTATGTATGCTTTTTGTTATTTTTAATAAAACTTTATTATATTTTTATCTTTTAAGATTTTGTAACGCCAGCTGTGTGTTTTTTCCGTCTTTTATTTCCTATATTTCTCAAGCAAGCAAAAAAAAAACTTTATGTACTTTTTATGTGATAAGGCTACATTTAGAGACTATTTAAGCGTAAATGTTAGAATAAATATATACTTTTTATGTACATATCTATGTATGCAGTATATACATACATATTTAATAAAAATCTAACTAGTTTTTCATATTTTATTTGAAAAACTTTTTGTAACATAATTCATAGATAATATTTGTAATTTTTTTGTTTTTAATGAATTTAACTCTATTTATTGAAGCGGTCAGAGATAATTTTAAAGTAGTTTTTTCCAAAAGCTTTCATTAGCACCTTTCTTGTTGTTGTAACCAAAATGAAAATAAAAAGTTACAAAATGTTTTTATTGGAAAACTTGTTCTTCAACATTTTGTAATTTAGATATAAAAACTAAAAGGTTTTGCAATGCTTACAGACCAAACAAAACTACTAAAAATATAAAAAAATATAGATTGTATAAAGTAAAGTTAATTTTAGATGAAAATACTGGGTATAGTTACATGCTTTAACATTTATGAAATATAATATAATTCTAATATCTTAAGATAAATTGTATAGGTAAATTTAGCAAAAATAATAATAAATAGTGAAATAACTTTTTGAATTTATTTAAAGTTATTGTAATGCCGAGGGTTCCTTACAGTTTCTAAAATAGTTTAAAAACTAGAAAACGTTTGTTTATAATAAGTCCTAATCAAATTATTACAGCAAAAAAAAAAAATTTAGGGAGAATTCGAACTTTTTTTTACATTTTTAAAAATTAACTGAATAAAATTAAAGAAACAAATATTTAAAATGTAAAAAAAAAAATAATTTAATTATAAAATTGAAAATATGTATTTGTTTTGCTAAAACAAAAGACTTAAGAAACAAACTTGTTAAAACTTCGTAGAATTGGCACCGATAACTTAAGGAAAATTTATTATTATTATTATTTTCTGTTTTTAAGCAAAAACTAAAATTTATCTAATAAGACAGAAGACCAATTATTTTATGAACAACTTTAGAATTTAAAAAAAAAAATTTTAAATGATTTTAAATATTTCGAAAGTTCAAAAACTAAAAAAAAAACTTCTTTAAAAAATTAGTTTTTGAAAAATGTATGTTTGTATGTGGTTTTTTGTGGCTGCCACAAAATTAACTACACAGCGAAAACAAGAAATTTGTTTTCATACATTGAAAATAATTTAAAAAGAAATAAAAACTAACTTTAATAATAAATTTCACCTACAATTTAAATTTTTAATTATTTTTACAGAAAGCAAAGCCCTTTTACTAATTAAAGTTTGTGTTAACATGCGTATAATTTTTTTTATCTTCTTTGAAATTAAGTGAAAGGTTCATCTTTTAATAACTTTACTTTCATGTAACTAAACTAATCTAAACATTCCTATGTGATCTTAGATTACATTATAAAACATGTAATAGATCTGGCAAACATGGCAATTACTTAAGCGGTACCTAAAGTTGATTGCAGTTAGATTGTGGTTTTTTAGGTATTGTCTTAAGTTTTGAATTAAAATATAGAAACAAGACATTAGAAACAAGATACTAAGCCATTTAACATATGCCAAGACTTTAGATGTTGTAAAAGAGAAAAAATTTAGAAAAACGCAATTAAAACTTTAGTTTTTCCTGACACTTTGTGTAGGAGTTGTTGTAAACTGTAGCAACGATTATCATTTGATTACAACAAAAGCCCCAACTCTTGTTCTTTAATAATAGAGTTTCGGTTTGAAATGGTTAAAACTGCTCCATTTTAGTTTATATTGTTTTATTTTTATTTTATGCTTATTCTATTATATGAACCACAAATATAATAATCTTTGAATCTTAACATTATGTCCAGTATAAAAAATTAAACTGCTATAGCAACAGCCGTAACAACAACTACAATTATATTTGAAACTTCACAACCAGACACACATACAAATCAATTGTCCATTGCTTTTTTTTCTCTTTAAATTTAATGGCTTAAATGTCCAGTTGTGCTTTTTAGAGCATTTTCTCTGTCTACATGTTTTTTTCTTTCGTTAAACCAAAAGAGTTTGAAAGCAACAAAAATAAACTTATACGAAACCTAGTTTGATCTCAATATGTTTAGGAAATTTTAATAAAATCTAAAAAAAAATATTTAAAATTTATATGCAACCAATAAAGTTCCCATGTAATATTTTTCATTCATACATAGGTTCAGATATGTAAACAAATTCGTCAGCTAATTAGATAACTGTCTAGTTAGCTTTGAATAGCCGCAATTGGCTGAAACAATATGTGTGTGACATTAATATTTCCTTAATGGCTACTGCCTTAAGGGCAAATTTTGTTAAATTATAGAAAATAAAGCCTAAGAATATTCAAAAATCTAAGGGAAATTATTATTAAAATATTATAATTAAACTTTATTTTTTGTATAAATTTTTAATTGATTGGCATGTTTGTTTTCTAAGTCTTTCGTTTGGTTTTCAAAAATACAACAAGAACTGGGTCACATAAAAACAGGGGTCAAGTAACCCCAAAATGTAAAATGTTTAAACCTTAAAACTGTTGTTTCAATTAAAAAAACAAACAAAAAAGACATCGTTAAAGTTGTTTCAGGTTTTAAATAATAAAAATTTGTAACGAACTTTTTTTTTAATACAAAGAATTAGTAAAAATGTACAGTAGGGCTGATTGCTTTGAAATAAAAAATGTGTTAAACATAAACTAAATGTATAACTTTTCACTTCATAGCTGGATATGTTTTGAGTTTATAATATAAATAGTGGATTAAAGTGGCCTACGTTAAGTGGAAAAATACTTTAAAGCTTATAAACAGATTTGGAAGAAAACCTAAAGAGAAATAATTTGGCTTAAATATTTACTATGCGTCAGAAAATTTTGGTGTTGAAAAAGAGCGAACTCGGTCCAACTGGCAATAAGCTATGCACTATATGGCAAAAATACGTTACGTCCGTATGTCCGTTTGACATAGAACCAAGTGCAATAGCACCCAAACTGCAATGACATAGAATAATAAAGTTTCGTACTACAGCTTTAATATCCAAAGATATATTTCCCCCAAAATTATTTAAATTCGTAGTTAGAAAAAAATTAGAGATTAAAAGTTTTATTAAGCAATTTTTTGATTTGATTCTTTCAATACTCAAAGCCTCATTTATTTCAAAGAATAACATTAAAATGGCTGAAATTTCGCACACAAGTGTAGCCTTATGGCCAGTATTACCCTGCTAAGAGGAAACGAGTGTAGCACAGCAAATTCATAATGTATGATTTGTTTGCTATATAGGCACAGATTTTAGACATGACTCTATGTTTTTTTAATAAATTTAAAGTCATTGATTAAAAAGAGCGTTATATGGCTGCTTTAATACCCACCTTTGGCATAAGCCAAGAGCTATAAATTATTACGCGACTTTATAGTTTTATATTAAATTAAAATTTATTTGTAGATAGAAAATAAGTGTTATGTGTTTACTTTTAGGTCTACCTTCTATGCAAGACGTATTTCTTATTAATTTCTTTTTCAATTTTTTTATGCATAAACGTTTTTTTTTATATTTGCTGGTCAAAAAAATATTCACATTTGATAGCTAAGAGTTGACAGAAGAAAAAGTACATTTTAAACATGTAACATATATTTTATATTTTTTCAGTAGCATCTAACATTAATATTGTAACCATATTTCTATTTAAAAAAAAAAACAAAAAAACAGAGACAATTTCCCATACCTCGGTTGAAAATTTTTTTACATTTTCTTTTTCACATATTAATTTAATGGTTCAATAAAAAGAAGCTTAATAAATTTATAAATACATGAATAATTTATTTAAAATTAAAATAAAGAATAAATACTGAATATGAAAAAAATTTTCAATATTTTCCTTTTTGAATTTTAATTCATTGAGTTTAGAGACAATGTTTTACATAAACATAACAAACTACAAGAAAATATTTTTTTCCCATGCTGGTATAGTTAAGCACCTTTCAACTTATTTTGTATTTGAATAAATTCAAAGTATAACTCTTTAAAAAAAAAAAGTTAATGGCTTACATTGAAATTTTGTTTTATCTTTTACGTGATTAAGACTAAGTGTATAGGAAAAATATTAAAATTGATTATATGTTAATGCTTAGTTTGTCATTTTATTCATTTTTTTTCCCAATTAGAGTAACGTAAGGTATTATTCACAGAAAATCCGGTGACTCTTTGGAAGCTTTTGACTAATAACTATATTCAAGTTATAATTACAATACGATTAAGTTTATAAATTAAACAACAAATGAACCATAAACAGTCGCTAAGATCAAAGCTTTGTTGCTGCAAAACTCAAAAATGATAGTCCAAAAAAATAATTCAAATTGATTGTTACAGTTTGTCATCTCTTTGGCAAATTTATTCAAAAAAATTCCTTTTGGAACCATTACCAAATGTCATCACATACATGAACCTTTTAAATGTCTATAGCCAATCAAGTAAAATTGTTAAATTAGTCACAGGAAAGTTTAAAAAATTCAAATTTTCTACTTCTGACAATAAAAACGACTGTTCAGGTGGACTTGTTTCGAACAAAATTTTCGTCCGACCAACATTTTTTTACTAAAGGTTTCCGCAGCACGATTCACTCATTTTGAAAAATTTGTCCGGAAAATCAAAGCTACCACATGAAATTCATACATACATACGTAAACTCGGCATATTACATTTAAATTTATTTTATATTTTGCTATCCGATTTGGCAACTAAATTCAACTTCGTATGAAAAAATTTAAACTAGTGGCAACTCAGTTAAATTTTGTCTAGACAAAAATTTAAATTTTAAATTTAAAGTTGGTAAAAAACTATTTGTCTTTCTCTAAAAGAGAGACGTCAAACTCAATATAAAAAAAAATTGTCTGGACAAACATTTTGGCTTGACGCAATGAATGAATCCACCTTTATTGATTTGTAAAAAGTATGTAAAAAAATTGTGAAATATTTAATAAGATTTGTAAAGACAACAATAAAAATATGCTGAAAGCAAATTATTTTTATTTGGTTTTTTTTTTAGTTTCAATAAACAAATACTTTTGAACATTTTTCCTAACAAAAAATATAAAAATTTTTTAGGCGACTGGATTTTAAGTGAACAGTAGGTACTTTATATATTTTGAGAAACAAAATTTCTTAAATTTGTTTTTGATATTCAATCACTTTTTTATTTTCACATAAAAAAAATTATTTTCCCTTATTATCGTAGCATTATTATTTAATTTACTTTAAAATTTTGCATTTTTTCTTTTTTTTTTGTGGATTTTTTTTTTGCATAAAAATATTTTTTTTACTTTTTGCCTGATGCACATGAGTGATTTTTGAGTAATTTTTTTTCAGTCTACTTCCATTTAAACTTAGTTTCAGAGTGCACATTGTCTTTGTTTTAAGGTTTATTATTATTTTTTTTGTAGGTTCTTGATTTTTTTTCTATTTCATTGTTTGAAAAACTGACGACAAGTTCTCAGTTATATTTTATTTACATTTTGGTTTTCTTTAAATTTTCTTCAAGTTAATTTTTCACTTTTCTTTTAACATTGAGCTTCCGTGAAACTGAGTTAATGATAAATGATGTTATTGGTTTTGTTTTAAACAATTTTTTTTTTTAGTTTTGAAGTTAAAAAAAAGGTGGGAATAAGCAGACAAACAATAAGATTGAATTTTTTTGATTGTGGAAATAATTATCTAAAATGGCAAGTAACAAATAAAAGAGTGTAAGACCAGCAAATCAACACAGTAGTAACCTATTCTTCTGTGTATATGTAAATTTGTGTTTGTGTATAATAATTAGATGTGTTGTTGCTGCACGAGTAGTGCCCAGTTATTAGATCAGTATTGAAGTAGAAAAGTGTTAAATTTTATAATGTCTTCACTATGGCAAATTATTGTATATAAGTTACACAACTATTTGCTTATGTGTGTGTGGAAATATGTACGTGTGTTTGTATTTATGTTGCCGTTTATTGCACGTAATCACTTGAAACGCATTTTGTGTTGTCTTTAAGGTTGTTTGTTAATTGTGCAGAGGAAACTGTATGTGGCATGTTGTTAGCAATTTTTTAAGGTATAATTAAAACTACGAGTAGATACATATACTACGAGAGAGATAAAAAATGTTACAAAAACATAATGTCTTAATATGATAAATTTTATTCAAAATAACAAATACAGAGACGTATTCATTAAAAATATATTTGACCAAAGACAATTTTGTTAATGATTTCGGCATATTAACCCCAAAAAAAAAAAGAAAACTAGGAATACCTTATAACTTCATGCTTTAAACTTAAGCTGACTAAAAGTTTTACAAAAACTTGAAAAACTCCAAATATATTTGTATTAGGGCTATATATTTGAATTGCAAATATAAAACAACATTTTGTTTGAAATTTGAATCGCACTGTACTTTGAATTTTAGCACCTCTAGTCTTAAAATCAAAAGGCATTAAAAGTGTGTTATTCGCCAAAGATGTTGAAGTCATTAGCTGGGAAGAATTTAAGTTAATGGCTCTTATTTTAAAAAACCAAATATACGCGCAATTGAATAAAAGCTATTTTATCAAAAGCATGACCTAAACGCATTTTAAGGAGCAATAGATTCTTTCGAACGACTGGAGTTTTAGTTTGTTGTGAAAAAAATATAAATTTCGAGTTACGCAATTATCGAAACAAATTTTATGACTAATTGGAAGTATAAAAGAAATATAAATACAAATTATTTAGTTTGGGAAAAGCAAAAGATTTTAAGAAATTTTAAGTTTTGTATTTTTATTTCAATGACGTCTTAATTTTACAAAAAACTCTATTTTGAAAAACAACTGCTGTTATTCATAAGACTTCATAAGTCACCAGTAAAGTTTTGCCAGTTGGACCTACCGAAGGACATTGTACTAAAACTCCTTATTTAATAAAATTATCCCTGTTTGAGCCACAATTTACTTAAAATGAGAAAATTTTAAAATTATTTTTGACGTTTTCTTAATTAAATTAACAAGAACTCTGCTTTTGCTAATTCATGTAAACAAAAGTCCTATTTTGCATGTATATTTCATATAAACAAATTTTAAATACGTAAATACCTCTTTTTAAGGCACTTTGTGGACAAGAAGGACAATAAGATTCGAAATAGTTAAAGTTTTTGCTACTAAGAACTGCAGAGAGATAAAATTTATGTATTCAGTTAAGTGTTTAACAAGTTATAAGCATTTAAATTTGCTTTTAACACATCAGCTCTTATAAATATGTGCGTATGTCTTAAATAATTTAAAAACTAATGCGCTCACAGCTCAAGTTTAATATAAAAACAATAGAATCTTAATAATGTTTAAACTTGAAAATAAAATAAACTACAAAGGAGTTTAGACCGTCACATTAAAAAATTATGTTCTTTAATATTTATATCAATTTAGAATCATAATTTAATTTCAAATCGTTTGTTTGCTGTTATTTTATATCTCCTTTAACAAATTAAACTCCATAGCATTAGTTTATGTTAATATGCAGATCAAACTGTTTGAATTTTTAATTTACTCCCCCCATTCAATAAGAACCAAATTATTTATGAAATTAAATATTCAAATTTTAAATTTAAACCTTAGAAAATTATTTTATTTATTATCAACAAAAAATTAATTTTCAATGTAAATTAAACAAAACTTAAGTAACAAAAAATAAATATACAAAACTTTAATAAAACAGGTTGTTTAGCTGCTAAGTAGTTGTTATAAATATTTGGTAAATATTTAAAGTTTTTTTAAATAGAATGACAATAGAAAAATTAGTTTAAAGACAATTTGTTTGATTTTACTCTTTAAATATGTTTAAGTGTTAAATATGTAAAATACAAGCAAACATATGTATATGTTATTGTTTTTAATTAATTATGGAAATTAATAAATATTTGCTTTGACTTGTATGTTGTCTCCTCGTACTCAAAAGATTTCATTGAGAAGTGTTGTAAAACCAAGCAGTAGCTATGAATGTATGTATGTTGGACACGTTTGTGGCTATTAGCTTTGTCTTTATGTTACAGCTAAAGTGCTAATTTTATGTCGGCATATGTTCAAGATAAAAAAAAATCAAATGAAAAACTTTCACAATCTTTTCACTGCCACAATGACATTTAAACAATAAAGTTTTCTGTTTTGATGCCAGCCGTTTAAACGAGTTAAATAAATGATTTTATAAATATTTGTGGAGTTTGTTTAATAAAAAAAATTAATGAAAACAAATTTTTTTATGATTTTACTACAAACATTTTATTACATTTCCAGCTGGGTTTTTATTGCTGTGCTGCTGTTTTTTTATATTTTGTCAAATTTCAGCGTGACAAAAACAAATGGTTGTCAATAAATAGTACAGAAAAATTGATCACGTATCTTTTTACAGCATCCATTAACTATTGATCTCAACTGGCCAGTAGAAAATAGCAGTAAAAAAATTACTTATTTTTCCTAAAATACACAAGTCTGTGATAAAAACATACATAAATCCATATGTGACAGCATAAAAAAAAATCAAGCTAAAAGTTGCTTAACAAATGTATTGCACTCTCCCCCTCTCTCTCTCTCTTACTCTCTCACTCTCTTACTCTCTCTCTCTCTTTGGAACAGTTGATTTTAGAATTTGCCGTTTTCTATCCAGTGTTGCATTGAACTTATTAAAATAATAAATTTTATAATGATATTTTTTTACCCATTACCAAAAAAGGTTGGAGTCATATCTAAAATATGAAACCGAGCAATGATTTTTTTTAACTGTTACAATGTCGAGAAGAAAAGACCATCTTGCATCCTTGTTTTAACTAGATCATTTGAAACATATTAGTACCGACTAATCGAGTACTCTCCTGAATATACAATAGGGATGGGCAAATGCAAAAAATATCGATATTTTTTCTATCGATATTTTTTTCAATATCGTTGCCGGTCGATATATATCGATATTTCGATATTTTTCGTAAATTCGAAAGCAAAGCAAGAAGCGAAAGCAGGAGTTTACTTTTTGAAAAAGGAACTGTTGCTTTAAAGCAAAAGCGTATTAATTTAAACTGTTGCTGTTTTGCTGACAGTTTTTTAAACATTGGATGTGCTCATCTGTCAAACGGCTTCCTCTATCGAATTCTGAAAAATTAAATATTTAAGGGCGACTTTAGAAATAACAGTCATAAAATGCTGGACAAATACAACTTCATATGGTTAAGACTTTGTTAAAAATACGTCAAAAACAAAACAATGTAATTGACATATTATCCACAAGGTATGCACAATTAGACAGCTAACACCGAATGCAACTCAACATAAAAATATTCAACACTGATTATTTGCGCATAGACTTTGACAGTTACGGTTGCTGCTAGAGAATTGCAAATATGTACCTTTAATGTGATCAAATTTGTAGCGCAGTTGTTGGCAATGCAAGCATTATAACACTCTATTCGATTAAGACTATGACAAAAAGTTTTTTTACAAATTAATAACGTAAAATGCAAAACCAGAGTTTAAATATATCGAAAGAAAATTGCAAGAAAAATATTGATATATCGATATTTTGCCAAATAAAATATCGTCGAATTATATCGATTGATATCAAAAAAATATCGATATATCACGCAAATCCCTTATATACACGCAAAGAAAAAACATGGTTGTGGTGATCATAATCGAAGGGCATCATACTATGCTTGGATTATATGATTGTAGCTAAACGTATGTAAATCAACTTAAGGTGTATAATGATCGATTCTAATCATTAAAACAAGTTTAATTATTATATAACCATACTATGACCATATATTATCATAATGTTATTTTCCATGATCAATATATAGATCCATATAATCATTATATAATATAATAATAAAATATAATCATAATTAAGTTTCTTATAATTGCAATATGATCCCACACAACCATAAAATTTTTCATATGATCTTAATATGATTCCCCATAGCAATAAATTTATTTTATTTTACCACAATATGATTCCGCACAACCATATTATAGTCCCATATGATCATAATATATTTCAACCTACACATTCCATATACACATGTTTTCAAATATTTTCTCAATAATATTAATTAACACATTTGCATTTTTTGTCACTTATTATACACATTAATTTTACTTTCCTCTTTAATTGTAATAGTTTACTTCATCTTCTTTTTGGTTTTATATTTTTGTTGCTTATTATTTTTTTTAAACTCTTGACATTTTATATACAAATTCTACACTAAATTGAAAGCACTTAGAAAAAGAAGAGCAACCGAAAACAAACAATTATTAAAGTTTATCATACTTTGACTGCCTTGCAACTATACCGTTGTTGCACACATCACAGCAGTTTTTTAAACTTATTATTTTTTAATTATTGGTAACCATTTAATGATGAAACATAAACAAATACTTGATTATCATTTACTATAATTTGTTTGCGGTAACTAAATTTTTCGCGTTAAGAAACCATAGATTTAAACAATATCTTCTCCCTCATAAGGAGTTGTGGCTAATTTTCTGACGACGCTTTGGGCGTGTCCTGATAATTTTTCTTATCTTTCTTCTTTCTAATCTCAACTGAAATCTGCTTTTAAGTTTTCAAAATATCCAAAATATACATATTTAATATTAAATGAAAACTTTGTGGTAGATTATTGTTCGGCTTTAGGTCAAAGATTTATAATTATAAATAAATTAAATTAAAAATAAATTAAAAATAAATTATAAAAATTCCAATATTTCGTTCTGTTTCGCAGATCATCTTCAGGGATTTATTTGAAAATTTTAAACGTTATATTGAGTTGAAAACTTCTAATTTGTTTATAAGTCTTTTAACACCTTAAAAATGAAAACCTTAAAGATTTTATAAAGGTTTAACCT
>NDXZ01021561.1:0-13492 GCA_003055125.1 Paykullia maculata
CATCGGAGGGGAAACAATTTGGAACTAGTCTTCTTTTACTACTAACTAGCCATTCAGGTTCTCGGCATTGTCTCCACAACCTTAACCTTACAAGTGGATTAGTTTTTAGAGGTGTTGTCACTGAGTTATGGACCACTCGCTGAGTGTATCCATTCTCCTGGCAAATTCCTAGAGGTAGGAGGTTGGGCAAAACGACCGTTTTACACGTATCGTTGTGTCCAGCCTCCTCTCTCGTTCTCGTTCCGTGCTCAAGCAAATTTTCCTGGCTTCGTTGAGATACATATTGACCCCTTGCTAGAAGAGTATCAGTATGTACACCAACTAACTCAACATATACTAAAGCCTTTCCAGTGGGAGGGCTTTAGTAGATGTCCCCCCTATCCGCCACCTAGGGACGCGTCCGATGGGAGATCTAACAAACTCCAACACGGAACTGGAATTACTCTAGTGGAAAAAAGGTGACGTGCGTTACGTAGCGTGCGTAACAATGGGTTCACGGCTGCTAACAAAAAACTAAAAATTGTTTTGCCTCCAAGTAAGTTATTTTAGATTTCTTCTATATTCATCTTGTTTAAAGAATTAGGTTCTTTGGGCTTTATTATGCAAAATTTGATAAAAATTACGAAAACACACTCCAACTTAAAATTTGCTTCCACTTTTGGTGACGTGCGTCACGAAACTTTGTGATCAATTATTTCACAACAAATACCTGCTACAAAATTTTGTTTTATGCCATTCGAAAGTACAAATAAAATACTACTAAACACTACGTAAAAGTTAAAGGCATCTCTTTTGAAAGACCAAAAAATTTTTATATTTTAATCTAAAAACGCGTTCGAATGTAGCGTGCACCACGCAGGATTTGCCCATATATTGATTGTATTCCGTTAGTTGTATTTCACGTTCTTCTACATCTATGGTCAAGTGGGTTTCTGACAATATAACAAACTCAGGTTTTTCTGTATGGGAAATTATCTCCAATTGAGTATAGTTATTAAGCAAACCTTGTATATTTGTGCAATTCCATGTTGTTGCCATAATTGTTAGGCCGTTAAACCAAATTATCTTTTTTTTTGCATTCAGTTTATTTTGATATACTGGACAATCCCTATCCGTAGTTCTGTGATATTCATCCAATCCTAGTTTCAGTCTGTTATTCATTCTCACACAATTGATGCATTTAACTATTATCTCCTTGGGACATTCGCTAGATTTATGGTTTCCATGACATTTGAAGCATATTTCTTGATTTTTACAATCCGCTGATTTATGATTAAATCCTTTACATTGCGTAATATCAGTGCCATCGAAAATTCTACATTTCTCCCAACCAATATTAACTTTCTAGGCATTTATTACTTTTACATACGAGTTATTATCTATTTTAATTTTCGCGCTATAGATTGTTCGATTATCCTTTTTATATTTGTTGTAACATTGCGAACACCTCTTTAGTCTGCACTAACAAATACATACATTTTTAAAAACACTGCAATTTTACTCATTTACCTACAAAAACAAATGTTATAAAAGGTATAAAAATGAACAAAAGAAATAGCAATATTCATTACTATTCTATTTGGCGGCGTCAACACAAGACGGCGCCGTTTTTGATCGTTTGCTGCAAATCGGTATTTCCGTTGTCAATATTGCCAGCTATCGATAGCTGTTGACATACTATTTTTAGTATTCCGTAAGAAAATGTGACGTTGATGTTGTCTTTAATTGCCTTTGATTTCGTCGTCGAAGTTTTTGGTGTCGTGTTGTGTTGTGTGCAGTAAAAATTTATATAAAAAATTACAAAATACTTAAAAAAAATTAAATAAAAATATTAAAAGAAAAAAGTTAAAATTACCAACCCCAGCCAAAATTTATTTATTTTTTATTTATGTGTGTGTATTTTTTATGAATAAAATTTAATTTTTTCCGCATTTTGTGATTCACAAATTTATGTACATTGGTGCTGTTATAAAATATTTAATATAAAATACAACGAAAATATATACAAACTTGCAATCATTGTAGGTATTTAAGCTAAAATATCCTTTGCGGTTAAAATACAAATTTTTATGTGAGTTCTATCCGTCCACACACCCAATAACGCCTGGAAACTCTGATTTTTCAAAAAATGTACTTTGGCTTTTTTCAGCATTTAACATGTATTTACAGTGGACAAACTTTTCTTTCCATGACACGCAAAGTCTCAGAGAATACTTTCGACACGACGGGCTGTAACAGTCCCAAGTTAAAATCACTACCAACACCGAGCTGGTACAATCCCTAGCCAAAAATCGTAATGTCGCTGCTAGTTTTTTGGTGTTTAGTTTATTAACTCTATTTATATCATTCTATGAATAGCTATTAATTTGGATTATTTATTTTATTTTCTCTTTCATTTTATAATATGTCTTTTGATAAAGTTTACCATTATGGTTGGGGAACCTTGAACTTTTTAATATTTATTACTGAAAAAATTAATTTCTGTAATAGAACATTTACATGACACTGAAATCTAGTGGATTTGATTTGACATATTTTTCAAAATCTCGAACGTTTACACTACGTTTTTTTGACATGAGCTAGATTTCGGTCATATTATATTTGACACTACAAACATCTGTTACATATAATAAATTATATTACCTTTTATCTTTAATTGGCACTTCATTAAGTGTTGCAATTTAATTTTTTCCATGTTATTTTATAACAAATTTATATAAATTTTTGTATATTTTTTTCAATTTTAAATATTTTTATTTGTTTTGTTTTTATCATTTTCGTATACAGAGCAGTATACAGTATATATTTGGTATAATTTGGAAAAAAAAACATAGTTGCATCACTAATTACTACTAGATTTTGTCGAAATCTAGTTACGAAGTAGATTTTTTTGTTTTGTATGGGAAATCAAGTAAAACTCAACAAGTACTAGATTTCGGTGTAATGTAAGTGCCCTATAATAGTAAATAAGAATAAGAAGATTTTGTATTACTTTAATAAATGAATAAATAAATAAAAAATAAGGTTCTATTGTCTCCAAAAATGTTTTTCCTTAAAAAATTTTTGATAGTTGATGCATTTAAAATAGTGGTATTCGTTTAATCGCTTAAATGTCTCTTATACCTACGGTAACCCTATATTATTTTAATCAAAATACAGAACAAGGAAAAATTAACTATAGTTTTAATTTTTCTTGTACAAACAAACAAATACAGGTTCATTTAAATACACTTATTTCTTAAAAAAACTAAAAGATATGTTGTACAAAAAAAAAACGAGATTAACAAAAACTTCAAAAAGGAACATAACAGTAAAATTATCAACAACAAATTCACACATAACATACAAAAAACACACCTGTCTTATATTTTCAGATAAATACATTTTTATTTTCTTTTAAATATTTTTTAAATTCTATACAATTTAAATTAAAGTTTTATTTTGTTATAAGAATGGCCTCCATTTTTAGTTGAGTTTTTTTCAGTAGTCCAAACGTTTTTTAAAACCGAAAATATCCTTTCGGTTGAAATATTTAATCAGATCTTTAAAATGCTGATTCTTTATTTTAGTTTTTCTAAAGATGTGTAATTTTTACCAAGAGCAAGATCATTAAATTATTCAGTAACAACATTTTTAATTAATATTTTCCATAATAATTAAACAAAGTTCAACATCTTCCCATGTGGGAACTTCACACAAAAGAACCCATTTTAGTACTTCAACTTATTGTCAGACGGCACCCAAAGGTAGATTTAAAAAGGTAATAGCGTCGCTACAACAAATATAATAAAACAAAACCGAATTAAATTCGTTTTTGCAAAAAAACTTTAACAGTGTCAAAATTATTGCTTCCAACTGTTTTGGTAAACAAAATAAAACATGTTTCTTCTTTTAATTTTTCGCACTGTTGTTACAAATGATTTTTCAGTCACAGCTATAAAATCACTATTCTATACCCTTGCATACATACTTACATACAGTGTCGGTCAAAACTAACTGAACAAATTTTATTTTCAACGTCAATTCTTACAGCAAAAAAAAGCAATATTGTTAAAATATTTTCTGTAACAGAATGCTTGATCCTATGTATATGGTAAGAAACACGTGAGTTTTGTTAAAAAATCCCATTTTTACTTTATAAAGATAAAAAAACAATTTAAAAACTCTGAACAACAAATTACCGTTGTGTAAATGTTTGAACACTTAAATTTTATTTTAAAAAATATTTCGCATATTTTAATAAAACTAAGGCATAATAATTCAAAAAGTCATAATAATTTTTGTGTAAAAAAAATTTTTTTTTTGCTTATATCGTTACTTTTTTTTGTTTTGAAATTTCCCAAAAGGCATGTCTTACAAACAAATATAATAGTTTTTGTGTAAAAAAAAATTGGTAGTCGCGTCTATATTTTATGGGGTCGCAAATGGATATTGTAGAAATTACAAACGGAATGAAAAACTTATATATACCCTTGTCATGTAGTGAAGGGTATAAAAACAAAACATAGCGATCGTTTTAAAAAAAGTGTAACTTGCGAAAATGCGTTATTCTTATAAGTATGTACTTATGTACATATAAATATGTATGAACATTTAGGGGACCAAAATAAGCAAAAACCAAAGTCTAAAAAATATATTTTCTGGAAAAACCGCTGATTGTTGGTATTGCCGCATGTTTGAACAATCGTATGAACGACCGGCAGCATTTATTTCCACAAAATTATTATTCGCCAACTTGTGCCAATTAAAGTTGTATAAAATGGGGCAATCATGTGACTAAAGAAAATTTGATTGGAACAAATTTATTATTGTGCACAATATCAGCACAATAAAAATTGGCCAGATTGGTGCATTACGACAATCGTGTGATCTTAGCTTAAAAGTTAGATACAATTATGGGTGGCCTATGGGAGCTACGAAAACTTGATTTCAACCAACACACGGACAGACGGACATGGAAAAATCAACTTCCCTATTTAAAGGATCCAGAATACATATACTGGGGTCGCAAATAAATATTGTAGAAATTACAAACGAAATGAATAACCTATATACCCTTGCCACTTGACGGTCTCCCTTTAATCCTTATTTGCTTGATTTAAATTAAAAAGAAAAGTAAAACGTATTTTTCCTATGTGTGAGGTATGTGTAACGTCCCCGCTCTAATCCAACACTTTTTATACCCTTCACCACAGGTGATGAGGGTATATGTATATATAGGTTTGTCATTCCGTTTGTAATTTCTAAAATATTTATTTGCGACAACATAAAGTATATATATTTTTTTTCACAAAAATTATTATATTTGTGGAAAAGACATGCTTTTTGGGAAATTTGAAAAAATTTACTAATTGGCCCAGGAAGATATGGGCTAAAAACCTATATGGACTATAATAAATATCATAAAAAAATCAATTTTTCTAAGACTTTAAATACCTTTCGGATGTGAAAATAAATACCTACATATACATATATATCAGAGAACTGATTGAAACTATTCACATTTGTTGTCTATTCACAAATTCATTGCTTTTGCATTGCCTTTAATCGACAACAAAATAAATATGTAGTGCTATGTATATATTCATTTTTTTTGTTGATTGCCTTTTGTACAATTCATTTTTGTATTGCCTTTACATATCAAGCAATAAAGTAACATGTTGCCATATGAAAACAACTAAAAACATTCACACCATTCGCTCAGTATTCGTTGCTTTTTGTAAAAATGATTTAATAAGTAGTTTAAAAGTTACATACAAATTTATAACATACATACACATAAATGTATTTAACAAGCATTAAAACGTTTCATATCATTCGTTAAGTATTCGTTGCCTTTGGGAATGTAAGTTTACTTTTGAAAAAGGCAAGCAATGCATGCATGTTTATTCGTTACACTCTCTTCTTTTGAATAGTGTTTTATACATTGCTTTAGTCAATTCATATATATGTGAACAAAAGGCATATTTTTTGAGAAAGCACAAAATATAGCATTCAAACCGTTCACTGATACATATGTAAGTATATATATACACATACACAAATACATGTAGTGAAGGTATATAAGATTTGGCACAGCCGAATATAGCTATTTTACCTGTTTTACTTTAGCGTATGCATTGTAGGGCATAGTAGCGAATACCTTTGTATATTAATCTAACGTTTACCTATTTTTTTTATTTTCAGGGTGCTGGAAATCTAAGCTTTAATGCTATTGCTCCATCTCTTTTACCGAATATGTTTCCCTTAGTATTGGAATTGTATTCTAACGCATTAAATAATGAAGTTAATGAAAAAGTAATATGCTTTACCTTAGAGATGTTTAGTCTATGGACAAGGAGATATACAGATACCTCAGATAAATCTTTAGTGGAAATTTTTAAGAAGGGTGTTGAACTTAAGACGACTACTCAACAAGTTCGCTTATCGTATTTGCAGTGGTTGTTGGCTTGTTTTAACAAATGTTGTTTAGAATATGATTGTAACTTATCTACGATGTTACTCAAAATATTTGAAAATGCAGTTCAAAACTCATCCCAAACACCATTAGTATCAGAAGCAGTTTGTGCTACTTGTTTATTACTAAAAACTAAGAGTGCAAAGAATTGTGAAATCTTGAGCAATTTTTGGAATCTTATTCTCGATATAAACAAATCGATATTTTTCACTGAACGCTTTCTTAACTCAGCTCATTCAGATACTTTCTGTTATCTTGTTCTTATGGCAGAACGATTATTAACAAAGCATTTCGAATCAATTAAAGGAAATTTGGAAACGTTATATAAAGTCTTTGTACAAGCAATTACATCTCATTCCGATAAAGTAAGACGTTGTGTTAATAGTCTGCTACCAGAATTAATTATGTCGGAAAATGGTGTAATGTTTGCTAAAAGCATTACCTTTGAACTTGCAAAGAAATTAAAAAGTATTGATGTTGAATTTGATGCAGATAATTACTCTTCACTTTCTAACTCAATTGTTGAAACGATCTGCATAATCTGTACTATTAAAAATATTACAAGTTCCGAAGCACAATCTTTAGCGTTACAAATATTAATTGTGTCTCATCACCAATTAGTTGTATCTTCGGATTCTAAATTATGGGAGAAAATAGTAAAAGAGCATTTGAACTTAGACATTCGTCAGCTTATTTTATTGAACTTAGATAACATAAAGGATATTATATTAGACAATTTTGAAATTAACAAAACGCATGAAAATACAGTAGCAACATTATCATACTTAAGCCCAGATCATTTTTTACCGCTTTTAATTTCTAAGGTTTCTTTATATCTAAATGATCCACGTTTGATTAATGTAACTGACGACGAATATTTCACATTTTTAACCCCCGACGGAGAATTATATGATAAAAGTGTTATACCTAACAGTAATGATGTTTATACTACAGCTGGATTAAAGAGGGAAAACAAAGTATATAGTTACAAAGAACAAATTGAAGTACTTCAACTTCGAAGAGAAATTGAAGAAAAAAAGCGAAAGGAAGGAAAAGTAAAATTTCCTCAATTAACACCTAAACAAAAAGAAGCAATAAAAAATCAAACTGAGAAGGAGCAATCTATTAAAATTCGGCTTAAAGAATTAAATTTTGAATTAAAGAGTTCAATTAAAATGATAGAATCTGCTTGTTCTGGGAATGCAAAACAATGTTCTTTACATTTTCGATTATTGCTAAGTTCAATTTTAGAAGCTATGAAGTCACCGTTGGCAGGAGGCCCTGTGTCTCAGTTATATTATCAATTGCGAAAAATTTGGTTTGAGGAAACTGACTTAGGATTTAAGTTAGCAATAACAACAATTCGATTACAATCGCCTAGTTGTGATCTTAACGAAGAATGGACTATGTATGACTTAAAAAATCTAATTTTTGATACGCTTCGACATTTAAATGAATCTTTAATTGATCAGAATTATACTTTGACCAGTCCAGCTTTTACATATGTCTTTCAATTTTTAAAACGTTCTCTATCATCAAAATATGTTTCGGATAACAATGATTTGATTACTATAGGATTAAAAATTATCGAGAAACATGCTCAATCTAGAGGTGATTCTGCAGATGGAGGTTTATGTGACTATAAACATCCTAAATATTTGCCAATAATGGAAATGGTTAAATTTTTGTTAAAATTAATAAGCTTAAACACTGGATTCATTCAGGCACAGGCCGCTTCTGCATTGCTAGAAGTTGCAAAATGTAGTTCTGGAGAAGAGTTTTGTGCCCAAACAACAAAAGATGAAATAACGATTTTTTTAAATGAACTTGAAAATGGTAAAGAAACAATGCGAGATGTAGCATTGCGAGTTCTTACTGTTTTATCAAGAACTTTATATATAGAAAGTAAACAAAATACAGAGTTTTCTAAGTTTATTACCAAGCGCCTTTGGATAGCAAAATTTGATGTATCGAATAATAACCGAAATATTGCAGAAGAACTTTGGAAAAATGTTAATAATAATCTTCCATTGCCTGAAGATTTATTGCCTGATGTAACACATTATGAAAGCTGTATACAAAAAGCTGCATCGTCATCGTTAGTACCATTATTAATGGATGATTGTTCCAGTGCCAAACGCATTTTAAAGAAACTTCTTACTATATATAATGAAAAGCTTGCTATGATTCCGCCAACGTTAGATGAGTTTGATCGAGTAGTAGAACCTGCAATTGATCAGTGGAGGCCAAGAAGAGGAATAGCTGTAGCAATATCAAAAATTTCTCAATTCTTCACAGTAGAGGATGTTAATCATGTTATGCAATTTATGGTTTCTGCAGGTTTAGGGGATCGCGAAGAAGTTGTACATAAAGAAATGTTAGCTTCTGCTCTTACAATTGTGGATTTACATGGCAAGGAGACCATAGTCATATTATTGCCTGTATTCGAAGATTTTTTGGATAAAGCTCCAAAATCTCAAAATTTTGATAATATTCGGCAAGCAGTTGTAATTTTAATGGGCTCTTTAGCACGTCACTTAGAAAAAGACGACAAACGTATAGAGCCTATTGTAAAAAGACTGTTAACAGCACTTTCGACTCCATCAGAACAAGTCCAAGAAGCAGTAGCAAACTGTCTACCACATTTAATGCCCTCAGTAAAGGATGAGGCACCGGCTATGATAAAACGCCTTTTGCAATTGTTAGTAAAATCTGAAAAGTATGGTGAGCGAAGGGGTGCAGCTTACGGTATAGCTGGTATTGTCAAAGGCCTTGGAATTTTGTCGTTAAAACAATTTGATATTATGACAAAGCTTACAACATATATTCAAGAAAAGAAAAATTACAAATCTAGAGAGGGTGCGTTGTTTGCATTTGAAATTCTTTGCACTACACTTGGCCGTCTTTTTGAGCCGTATATTGTTCATGTTCTCCCCCATTTATTACAATGCTTTGGAGATCCCTCTCAATATGTTCGCCAAGCTGCAGACGATACCGCTAAAGTAGTAATGGGAAAGTTATCCGCTCATGGGGTTAAACTAGTTTTACCTTCATTACTTGAAGCTTTGGATGAAGATTCGTGGCGAACAAAAACGGCATCTGTTGAACTGCTAGGTGCAATGGCATATTGCGCTCCCAAACAACTTTCATCTTGCTTACCCTCAATAGTTCCAAAGTTAATAGAAGTTTTGGGAGACTCACATACCAAAGTACAAGAATCTGGAGCCGATGCACTTAAAGTAATAGGATCTGTTATAAAAAATCCCGAAATACAGGCTATTGTTCCTGTGTTATTAAAAGCTTTGGAAGACCCTTCTAAAAATACTTCTTCTTGCCTACAAAGTCTGCTACAAACTAAGTTTGTGCATTTTATTGATGCACCTTCCCTTGCATTGATAATGCCTGTTGTGCAAAGAGCATTTATGGATCGATCTACTGAAACACGAAAAATGGCTGCACAAATTATTGGAAATATGTATTCCCTAACAGATCAAAAAGATCTTACACCTTATCTTCCTAATATTATTCCCGGTCTTAAGATGTCGTTATTGGATCCCGTTCCTGAAGTAAGAGCAGTATCGGCACGCGCTTTAGGTGCGATGGTAAGGGGAATGGGAGAATCTTCTTTTGAAGATTTACTTCCATGGCTGATGCAAACGCTTACCTCTGAATCCAGTAGCGTTGATAGAAGTGGGGCCGCTCAAGGTTTATCAGAAGTAGTAGGTGGGCTTGGAGTTGAAAAATTGCATAAAGTAATGCCTGAAATCATTGCGACCGCAGAAAGAAATGACATTGCTCCTCATGTGAAAGACGGGTACATTATGATGTTTATATATATGCCTGGTGCATTTCCACAAGATTTTACTCCTTATATCGGACAAATAATAAACCCAATCCTTAAGGCTCTTGCTGATGAAAACGAATATGTTCGTGATACTGCCTTGAAGGCAGGGCAGCGAATTGTAAATCTTTATGCTGAAACAGCTGTTACTCTCTTATTACCCGAACTAGAAAAAGGCTTATTTGATGATAATTGGCGAATTCGTTTTAGCTCTGTTCAGTTATTAGGGGATTTATTATATCGCATATCCGGAGTTTCTGGCAAAATGACAACCGAAACTGCAAGTGAAGACGACAATTTTGGAACTGAACAATCACATACAGCTATTATAAGATTTTTAGGTAAAGAGAGGCGAAACCGTGTTCTTTCAGGTTTGTATATGGGAAGAAGTGATGTTTCGCTAATGGTGCGACAAGCAGCTCTGCATGTGTGGAAAGTAGTAGTAACCAATACACCGCGAACCTTAAGGGAGATTTTGCCTACTCTCTTTAGTTTATTATTAGGTTGTCTGGCAAGCACTAGTCATGATAAACGTCAAGTTGCTGCTAGAACTCTAGGTGACTTAGTACGAAAGCTCGGTGAAAGAGTTTTACCTGAAATAATACCAATATTAGAACGAGGACTTGATTCTGAGCAAGCAGATCAACGTCAGGGTGTATGTATTGGCCTTTCAGAGATAATGGCTTCAACGTCCAAAGAAATGGTACTATCATTTGTTAATAGTTTGGTTCCTACGGTAAGAAAAGCTTTGTCTGATACTCTCCCAGAAGTTCGGGAAGCTGCCGCAAAAACATTTGAATCCCTTCATTCCACTGTAGGAGCAAGAGCTCTAGATGACATATTACCATCAATGCTAGAAAGCTTATCTGATCCGGATCCTGAAGTTGCTGAAAATACCTTAGATGGGTTACGTCAAGTGATGACAATAAAATCAAGAGTCGTATTGCCATATTTAGTTCCACAATTAACTGCTTCTCCTGTAAACACAAAAGCTCTGTCAATTCTGGTTTCTGTCGCTGGAGAAGCTTTAACAAAATATTTACCAAAAATTCTTTTTGCATTGTTACAAGCGCTTGAAGATGCACAAGGTACAGCAAATGAAACACAGGAACTAGAATATTGTCAAGCCGTTATTTTATCGGTATCTGACGAAGTTGGAATTAGAACTATTATGGACACTCTAATGGAATCTGCCAAGTCTGAATATATAGCCACTCGAAAATCATCAGCGAGTTTACTTTCCGCGTTTTGTATGCACACACCCGGTGATTATAAACAATATGTACCACAGCTATTAAGATGTCTTTTACGACTTATGGCGGAAACAGATCGGGATATTTTACAAAGATCATGGGATGGTCTGAATGCAGTCATTAAAAGTTTGGATTCATCACAACAAATAGCTCATGTATCTGATGTTCGCTTAGCCGTACGTTTTGCTGTTAGTGATTCTAAGGAATTGGAACTTCCAGGGTTTTGCTTACCTAAGGGAGTAACACCAATACTGCCTGTATTTCGTGAAGCTATTTTAAATGGTCTTCCTGAAGAAAAAGAAAACGCAGCACAGGGTCTAGGCGAAATAATTTCTATTACTAGCGCACAATC
Source organism: Paykullia maculata (assembly GCA_003055125.1). Classification (NCBI taxonomy): domain Eukaryota; kingdom Metazoa; phylum Arthropoda; class Insecta; order Diptera; family Rhinophoridae; genus Paykullia; species Paykullia maculata. The sequence goes on from NDXZ01021561.1 coordinate 11,904, forward strand.
CTTACAACCATCTGTTGTACATATAACAGGGCCGCTCATTAGGATTTTAGGAGACAGATTTAATGCAAGTGTGAAAGCTGCAGTATTGGAAACCTTAGCAATACTTCTTCACAAAGTGGGTGTGATGTTAAAACAATTTTTACCACAACTTCAAACTACCTTTTTGAAAGCTTTACATGATCAAAACAGATTAGTTCGAATGAAAGCTGGCTATGCTTTATCCGAATTAGTTATAATACATACTCGTGCGGATCCCCTTTTTAATGAGATTCACAACAGTATTAAATTGGGAGATGAATCTACTATGCGCGAGACTATGTTACAAGCTCTTCGTAATGTTATAACCCCAGCAGGGGATAAAATGTCAGAGCCGTTAAAAAAACAGATTTCTAATACATTAATAAGTTTAATTAGACATCAAGAAGACGTTACACGAAGTGCATCTGGTGGATGTCTCGGCGCTCTCCTTAAATATTTGCCATTAGAACAAGTAGGTGACATTCTTCACAAACATATATTAATAGGAGATAATGATTATACTCTAAAACATGGCGGTACCATTGTTTTATTTGTGGCCCTTAAAGAAAGTGCTGAAATAATTTTAAAATACGATAAGGAAGAAATTATATTAAAAGCTATTGTTTCATACATATCTTCCGACAAAATTCCGATTGCAAGTAATGGTATAAGGAGTGCAATGTATTTAATTGAATATTGGATGAAAACAAAGAAAACTGCTTCCCCTCAAATTGTTCATGCATTTACGCGGGCCATGAATCACAACAGTAATGAAATCAAACAACTAGTTGCGAAAAGCTGTAATCACATAGCGAAAGTTCTAAATCCTGATCAAATTGTTCCCGACTTAATAAAATACTTGATACCCATGCTTGTAAATGGAACAAAAGAAAAAAATGGATATGTCAAATCTAATTCCGAAATTGCTTTAATATCGATATTACGTTTAAGAGAAGATGAACAAAGTTACAGCAATATATGCCAAATCTTGGATGCTGGTGCCAGAGAATCTTTATGTGAAGTTGTTAGTAAAGTATTACGAAAAGCTGCTATTCAGCCTGCTGGAAAAGATGATGAATTAGACGACACAATTTTAATTTACTAAATAAATTTTAATTTATTTGATTTAATTTACGATAATAATAAAAAGCAGAAAAACAATATTTGTATATTCACATTAAATTATTTCATGTATGTAATGCAAAAAAATATCGCTGTTTGTTATCTATATTTTTTTTATATCGATCTCGGTCAGTATACATCGATTTCAAAATATCGATTTATGGATATTTTTCATAAATTCATAAAATACAGGAAAAACGAACTTTATGAAAAAAAGTGGTTTGTTTATGTTCAACGGTTTACATACATACATAGAAACATAACACAGAAAACTATATTTGTGGTTTAACTACAAAGAAGGGCGCTGTAAACATTTTATTAAATCAGTAATTATCAGATACCCCCATTTGATGTGTTTATCTGTCAAACGTCTTGTACCATCGGGTACTGTCAGATTTATCGCTTACAGACAAACCTAAACAAGAGCGACAGGCGTTGAGTTTTATTCC
>NDXZ01021577.1:0-17518 GCA_003055125.1 Paykullia maculata
TTTTGTTGTGTTTAAGATTTTAAAAAAATTATTTTTGATAACAGTTGGCAAGATGTCAAGGGTTAAAAAATTTAATTAAAAACATTTTTTTTTGTAAATAAATAATTAAAAAAAAAAAACTTAATATATTTAAAAAAAATATATATGTATCTCCAAATTTGTTAATAACTTTTCTACAAAAAGCTATTTATATTGTCTAAGTACCCTGATATTGTTCTATAACTTTAAATACCTTTCGCACATGTAAATACATACGTACATATGTACATATTCATATATACATAAATACACGTAGTGAAGGGTATATAAGATTTGGTCCAGCCAAATATAGCCCTCTGACTTGTTACGAAGAAAGTTGTTTGTGAGAGTAATGTTTTAAAGTTTCTTTGTGTTCATTCTGAACTTTACTGGAAAAGTAAACGAACAAACAAACCTATTGTAATCGAAACAAAACGTTTGAAATTTTAACTAAACTTGAACAAAAGTATTTTCTAAACATCACAAAGGACTACTTAAACACTGACCCCCATATTTATAAAGTTATCAATGGTTTACGAAAACTTTGTCTTATAGACCATAAATAAAGTTAAATTGGTTTTGAATATATATAAATACTTGCTAATAAATATGAAAAAATCAAAAACAATAAAGAACAACTACATTTAAGTTTTTAATATTTTCAAAGAACGATTTTTATTTATTTTTGTGTTTTTTTTTATTTATGCAATTATTATTTGTTTTTGTCTTTTACAAAGAGTATTTTGCAATATTTTTTAGTTTTAAGGCTATTTTTTTTATTTGCTCAACATACTTTACTTTTTTTTATATTGAATACAATTAATAATGTTTTTTATATAATATTTTTTTAAATAATTTTTTTCCATTTTGTTCAACTTTAAATTTAACTTTGTATTTAGTCCAGAATTCTAAAATCTTTATAAAACCAACAGTTTCTTTTTCTTTAAAATTTTACAACAATATCGAAATGAAAAGTTCAATAACAAACTTTTATTAGTGTAAATCAAAGTTTAATTTTATATTTTTTGCAATACTTTGAGGAGGCTTTAGAAAAAGAGAGGAAGAGAGAAATAATATTTTTAAATAGAAAAATGGTAGAATAGAACATTTTATTAAATTTTAAAACTTATTGGTTTTTTAAATTTCAAATTAAAAATTCAATAATAAATTTATAGGTCGATTATCGAAAGCATTTGAAGCCCAGTTGCATTGTCAGTTGCCAAAAAAGTTATTACAAAAGGCAACTTGCAACTAGCAGCTGGTAATTTCACTTGTCAAGTTGAATGTTAACGGCAATTGTAAGTTGTTTGTTGTCAGCTGGCAACGTAACTGAAGTTCGGTTGCCATCTATAGTCGATCCATAGTTATTTGTCTGATATACTGTTCGTTTTATTAAAATTTTCAAATTTTTTCCTTTATCCATCCTTTTTTCCAATCACTTAATTTTGTTAGCAAAATATTAAAAACTTTTAAATTTAAATTATTTTTTCTACTTCTTAGTAACAAAACTAGTATGTATTTCTACTTGTAAGTATATTCTTTTTTGACAAAGGGTTTTTCAAAACTATATATTGGTTTTATGCAAATCCTTTTTTTTATATTCAAGATAATTGTTATAGTTTATAAATGTAAATATCTATGTATATGGCTATTTACTGCTAAAACTACATACATAGTTTTGATTAAGCAACTAAATAAATAAAAATGTTCAAAAATGTTCAATTGTAAATAAAATATTTTAAAATTAATTCAAACTCGCAGTTAATGAAATTAGAAAAAAAATATAAAAACTCATAGTTCATAACTAAAAGTTCATAAATACACACAAAAACTATTAAACTAAAAATAACTAAATTATAAACTACACTAATATGTATTTGATATATATTTGAACAAAAAAAAAATATTTCAAAAAAAAATTTTAAATGCAATTTTTCATACGTTTTTTCGCTATAATAAAGAAAAAGAATTTTCAAAACTTTCAAGAATGAAAATAAACATTAATTAAATTAAAAATTTGTTTTTATTTTGAAAATAAAAGGAAACTTCGTAAATATATGATAAAACAATGGATTTCAATCATCTTTTTATATACATACATAAATCGATTTTAAATAAGTAATACTAATAAGCTAATGATTATATAAATAAATACCAATAATTAAAACAAACAAAAAATAATTATTAAAAAAAAAATACAATTTTTTAAAATAGAAGTACATACATATTTAGAACTAAAATCAAACCTTTTTCATTCTGTCCATTCATACGTTTAAATCAATTCAGTGAGGACTTTTTGTTTATACTTTTTTTTTTTTAATTGAATTTGACATTTCTTTCCGTCTTGTTTAAAGGAAGAATTATGATTTTAGTTTGACCGTTCAACCACAAATTTAAAAAAGTTAGTGGGACCTTTAACATCACCTTGTGTATTAATCCACCTTATTTATGTCTAGCAAAACGGAAAGAGTTTTCATGTCATTCCTAATTTGTAAAAACTAAAATTTGTTTTTCATAGCAGATGCTAAAAAATTAAAGAAATATTATAATTATTTTATGAATAATTACAAATTCAAAAACAAATTCTTACCAATTTTATGCTGTGTTGCTGTTCTTTTTTATGTATTTACCAGCTGTATCCCAAGTATTATTGTTGCCTACGTGTTATTACATGATTAATGTTAATGTTGCGGTGTTTAAAATCTAATAAATTTAATGCTAAATTTTATTCGTTCATTTGGTATAATATATTTTGTTGTTCGTTTTTTTCTTTTAATGTATTTTGTTTAAACTTCATTTGATGCTACTGATTCTAAATCACTATTATCTTCGCTGCCGGTTGCTTCGGTGGGATCGCCCATAGCAACACGGGCATATTCATCAGTATCAATACTTTTGCAAAAATGTATGGCATATTTTAGTTTTTCCATTAAAACGGCCTTAAAATAGAAAAAAAAACAAAGACAGCAATGAATTTATTTAATAACAAATATAAGTTGTATAAATATGTACACCCTAAGGCCAAGTAGAAAACAATTGTTAACTAGTACGAGCGCTATATTCGGTTATACCGAATCTTATATACCCTTCACTACATTCTCTATGTGTGTATATTAGTATATTTTTTTCAAAATACACAAACATTTTTTTGTTTTTTTCCCCAATCTAATCATTTTTTTGCTTAAAAATCGAAAATTTTTTTATTTTTAATTCCCCAAAAGACATGTCTTACACACAAATATAATAATTTTTGAGTAAACAAAAACGGGAAAAACTTAAAAAAAACGAGGCAGTTGTCTTTTTTTGCTTATATCTCAGCCGGTTATTGATGGATCTTGCCAGTTTTCAATACTGATTTTCTCGAAAGCATTTCCAAAAGTTTGATACCACATACAACCCTGGGTGACCTATGTGAGCTACGTAAACTTGATTTCAACATACACACGGATAGACGGACATGGCTAAATCGACTTCCCTATCTATAAGGATCCCGAATATATATACTTTATAGGGTCGCAAATGAATATTGAAGAAATTACAAACGGAATGAGAAACCTATATATTGTTGTGATAAATTTATTGAATCAACTAACATATCAATTATTATTTTATTTTTAATATAAGTAGTTTCATTTAAAGTGCAGGAGTAAAATAGGGATGTTATATAATTTACAATCTGTTTTCAACATATATACCCTTACCACATGTGTATGTGTGAAGGGTATAATAAAGTTAAATTAGTTAAAGTCGTTAAGTGGACTGAAATTTGTTTAAATATTTGAATCTAATATTAATTTATGGGTTAAATTTATTTAGTGTATTTCACATACTCATACATAGATCTAATGGTTGTTTTCCGCAACTTGTTATGTAAATATATCCTTTATATTAACTTTTTATTTTCATTGTTTTAATGTGTCTAGAGATTGTTTTCATATTAATTTTTGTTATAATACTGCTACTTCTAATAATAAACATCCTTCAGCTGTCTTCTTACTTATGCAGGTGTTTATTATTATGTTAAAAAGTAGAACTTTTTTTTGGGAAATAAAACTGAATATATTTAGTTTAATGAGATACATTTGAACATACATAATATTATATTATGCTTTGTAGGAGACTTACCACCGCATGCAAAAATATTTAAAACAGGTTTTTAATCATTTTTTAAGCAAATATGCCTTAAACTGTATACCTACTTTAAACATACTTTAAAATACGTTTTTATACACTTCACCACAGGTGACAATATATAGGTTTGTCATTCCGTTTGTAATTTCTACAGTATTCATTTGCGACCCTATAAAGTATTTAGGTTAAGTTAGGTTAGGTCGACAGAAGGAGCCTCGAGGGGTCTCATGTTCCTTAGGACATACACTTAAGCCTGCGATAGGCTTATTGTGCGCTTCTTGGGGTGGGAAAAAGGGAAAAACGAAGGAAAAAAAAATAGAGGAGCGAAAAAGATTAAGAAAAATCGCACTGCTCACAAGAATTTGGTAATTAGAGCGAACTTCCTCAGTGCTTCCCATCCTACACCTCTTAGGTAAGCCACGTCTGGTATAGTGTCCGACAAAAACACTAGGCCCTTGCATATGCAAAAGCAGGGCAGTGGCATAGGAAGTGTTCCATCGTTTCGGTTTTCTCCTAGCATGCTCTGCAGTCGCTATTCACCACCACTTTCAACCGGTGAAGGTGTGCTCGTAAGTTGAATTGTCCCGTCAGTACGCCTATCAACCTACTCAGTTTCGGTTTCCTTAAATTATAGGACTCTAGTGATTCTTCTAACTGTTTCATTTCTCTACAGTTCCTTATGGGTTCTTTCCGCCCAATCCTTTAACTCGGCCTTCGCTGCAACGAAGGGTTTGGAGTTCTCTAGGTCTCTCTAGGTTTATTCCCGATTACACCACAACGGCCAGGTACCGAAATGATCCGTAATTGGCCATTTTCTGAATAATCGTTAATCATTCGCTTCCTGTTGAACTTAATCATGACACGCCCCAAGATGTCTGTGACGTATCATGATAAATCTACAAACGCTATTTCTAGTTAAGTTTTTATGTTTTTTCCACTTGATCTTTAATTTCATTTAATCGATTATCGAACAGCGTCTGCACTCATTCTTTTAACCTGTCTTAGCTCGCTGAAATGTTGTGCTTTAATTTGTCTCACTGCGTTTACATCGATGTAAATCGTTAAAAGATCTGGCTAATGCTCTCTGACAAGTATAAACATATATTCTGGATCCTTACAGATAGGGAAGTCGATTTAGCCATGTCCGCCTGTCCGTTTATCCGTCTGTCCGTGTGTATGTTGAATTCAAGTTTTCGTAGCTCCCATAGGTCACCCAGGGTTGCATGTGGTATCAAACATTTTAAAATACTTTCGAGAAAATCGGTATTGAAAACTGACAAGATCCATCAATAACCGGCTGAGATATAAGCAAAAAAGACGACTGTCTCGTTTTTTTTACACAAACAATTTTTTTTTTTTTTTTTAACAAGAATATTATTGTTTTGCAGATTTGAAATAAACTAATATATTTGAAAAAAATTATATCATTTGGACCATTTGGCGTAGCCAAATGTAGCGCTCTTACTTGTTTTTATTTTATATTTAGATTTTTTTCTTTAAAAAATACTTACCTTACAGGAATATCTTGGCATTTTTAATAAAAAGAAACAGGTGTAGCTTTCAGGTAAAAAGTGATCGGGTGGATTTTTTTCTAAAACTTGTAGAACAAAATCTCGGCCTCGAAAATCAGCAATTGTTCGTGGCAAACGGGTGCGACCCCAAACAAAACGCAAAAAAAGGGAACGTTCCTAAAAAATAAAAATTAAAAATATTTAATTACAAAAGAGTAAATATTTTATATTTTCGTCAAATAGTTTGTTCGTTTATTAAAAAGTTTTTAACAAATATTTCACTGGATTGCCTTCGTTTACACATAATCCAGTAAATGAGAACCAAGTTAAAGATCTCTGGCTGAGTATTTTAAAATTTGTACTGAATTATTTTATGATAGTAAAGTTCAGTAGAAAGCAGTAAGTACTTATGTGTTAGTAAAATGTATAGGATTTGTCACATTGACATTACAGGCAGTATGAATATCAAAATAGTTTTGATTTTTATACTGCCGATTTGCTCTAACATTTACACCGTGGCACAATAAACTTTTAACGTTAACGATTTTGCTTCACGTGACTTTGGGCTGTCGTTATGAGATATAATTTTGGATTTTTACCTGGTTAGAAAACTCTTCCATAACTTCCCAAAACCATTGTACTAAGGCTGAATTGGGATCGAAACCTTTATATGTTGCCACAGATTTCAAGAGGCCCAATGGTATGTCTGGCGAACCACAGACCATGGCCTGCAGTTCGGAAGCGGAGAACAGCGAAAGTAGAGGGACGGGTATTACTTTGGACATGCCATCGCGTACGGCTTTTACTTGTTCGTCGAATTCATGTAAACGGAAATTCAAAGCTAAACGTACATATTCCTGGCGATTTTGTGGTGTTATGCGTGTGTAGCGTGTTGAAAGCGGTACTTCATGACCTTTGGCAGAAGATGTAGAGAAGGGCAGTTCTAGGGTGTTAAATATTTTTGGATCTTCATCCATATTGCGTATGCAGAGCAAACCGGCGACATAATCACGATCGACCTCAGTCAAATCGGAGGGTCGTAATTGTTCGCCAGCCAATTGACGCCACACGGGTTCGGCAAGACTAAAGAAACAAAGTTATTTATGTACAGATATAGGAAAAATGCTATTATATTATTCTTAACTTACTTCAAACTTAATGGAGAGCCAGTTCTAACAGCAATACCCATAAGCACGCCTAAGAAACGGAACATATTCATTTGTAAAACTGAGGTTAGAGTAGGATCTAAAAGAAAGCAATCACGATTTGCCCCGGCCTCTCCACGGCCATTTGGTGTGGTTATTAGTAGAGGAACACTGCCATTTTGCAGTTCATCACACATTTCGGCTATGGACTCACTGTAACCGCCACCGCAATCATCTACCGATTCACCTACAAATTTAACTTTCCAAATACGATGAGGCAAAGATAAAGCTTCTTGTGTAAGTAGTGGCAATTTTTGTACCATTTGACCAAAAACACTTTTCATGCCATCAACACCCGCCAGACCATTCACCGATTTATTACGGGAACGCTTGACTTGTATACGATTTAGTTCAATGACAGGACCATGTTGTTTATCTCTTACCATGGTGGTTTGTATGACTTTGCGGAAGGCAGCTTCTTTTATAGTGTAGACCAGGACATCCTTCAGAGCGCCTAAACTAAGGTCTCCTAAGGCAAATTATAAAAGATTTCGTTTAATAAAACTTAAATAAAACTTTTAAGAAATCGGCAAATACCTGTTATGGGTAACATGGCCAAGCAAGGGCACAACAGCTCCGAAAAGTGATGAAGTAACACTAAACGTGCATGTAATGCTTCGGGTGGTAAGTCCCTTACTAGATCATATTCCAGTGGTGGATTAGGTGGTGGTCTTACTCTTTCCGAAAGCTGTGAAGTTGACAAGGCTAAGGTATGAGCCGATCCACAAGTTACCTTAACAATATGTTTGCCCGTCAAAGCCTGCACAAGTCTGGGTCTTTGTATGGCACTAACAGTGCCATCACCTAATTGCCCTTCATCATTGTCACCCCAAGTAAACACTTCTCCAGTATCTGTACAGGCTACACAGTGTAAGGAGCCGGTAGCGATAGAAACTACTTTCTTCCCTTGTAAGGCAGCCACTTTTTTAGGACGCCTAACATGATCCACGGTTCCATGGCCTAAGCGATGAAAATCGCCTTTGCCCCAAGTGTAAACGGCACCAGATTTTGTTAAAGACACCGAAAACTGTGAACCACATTCCACTTTAATTACACCCAAGCCTGATAGACTTTCAATTTTTACAGGAACTTTACAACCATCTGAGCCTCCTCGGCCCAACTTGCCGTAATCACCATCACCCCAACTCCAAACGTTGTCATCATCCGTTATACACAAAGTCTGAGCATCTCCGGAACCACATGCAATATCTATGGCTCGATAGCCCAATAATGCTTCCACCAACTTTGGTCTTAATTGATCTTCCGAGTCGCCATGACCCAAACGTCCATATCTGCCTTTACCCCAGGTCAAGACATGACCCGATGAGGTTATAGCTGCTGAATGAGCACTTCCACATGCAATATCGACTATACCGATGCCGGTTAAATCATCAATTAATTTTGGGCGATCAAAACTCATACGGTTGCCATGACCCAATTTGCCATCTTCGCCTTCGCCCCAAGAATACACTTCGCCATCAGTGGTCAAAGCTAAGCAGTGTTTGCCACCCGAATTAACAGCGACTTTTTTAACAAACACATGCTGCAATGAGGCCACTAGTGTAGGGACCGCCCACGAATCAGTGCCACCCACACCCAAGCGACCACCACAACCGTAGCCAGTAGCAAACAGTTTTCCATCAGGTGTAACAGCGAAAAGAGTTTGTTCTCCACCCGCCAATTGTACAGGCCTTAACAAACTTAAGGCTTCACAGGGTGTTGGGGTTTTAATGCGACTTCCTTCTAAGCCACCCAATTGACCACGATGATTGTGACCCCAACCATAGATGGTACTAGCTCCTCCCCATGACAAAGCCCAATCATCTGGCCGTCTATTTAACCATTGCAAAAGTTGGCTGTCATGTTCAGTTTTAAACAGATTATGGTCTTCATGCATAAACTGTACACTTTCGGCTGTAACACTTGAAGTGCAGGGACCCCCTACACAAGAAGCCATATTTTCGTGCAAAGACAAGGTCATTACGGTGTCAATGTATTGTATTAAACTGCTGGTACTGGGTGTTAAAGTATTTACCATATTCGAGGAAGAACAGACGGGTAAGAAAGGTTGTGGCGATGATGTCAGATTACTGGCTGTACTTGATGAGGATCCCATCGAATTTGTTGAATTAATCATAGATCCAGCTCCCTGTTGATGTGTATGAATTTGCGGTTGTGGCATCATTTCGGTAAATTTTTTGCGTACTTCCAAACAAAAAGCCTTGGGCAATTCGCTGCGCTTAATTAATGATTGGGCCACCCGCACAGCTATGCAATATCTCTTAAACCAAGCCCATTTGTGAACATCCGCAGATGGTAGAACCGATTCCAATTGCATATCAGATGCTAAAGCTGCTAAAGTTTTGAAAAAATCTGAATGCATTAGATGTATGCCACCACGCACTTGGGGTTCCTCATATTCGTATTGACGCAAAAGTTCTGGTATCAAAGGCATTAGTATAGGGTTCAGGGAAGCATCCAAAGGTTTTGGTGCATATTTCGATAGTAATACTGCATGCAAACGTTTTAAAGACCAAATGCGTTGAGCCGTTGTTAAAGAATTCAATTGTGCACAGGATGCTAAAGCGGCTGCCAAACGCAACAAAACACTGCTGCTATTGGGACCTAAACGCTCGTCTAACAAAGCCATCACCAATGGCATTGATGGCTGTGAGAGCACAGCTCTATCGGAGCCCCGTTCGTTTAACGATGATGCTGGCATTATGGCATGTACCCAAAATCGCCATCCCCAACCATTCACCGAGCTATCGGAGGTGAATTTCCAACGCATTTCATCTCCCGGTATACGTATTTCAGAAGCCCAATGAGCAAATTCACGTCCAGATCTCATGGCAATAATCCGTCCAGAGCCATCCATTATCACTAAAGGGTCATTGCGTTTTTCGGTAGAGCAATTCGAGTCAAATTCCAAACGTAAAGCCTCTGCCCCAGGTATTTTTACATGACCGTTAGTGGTGACATTGTCGACATAGGGATGACTGCTTTCTTGCATAACAGGTTTTGGAACTTTTCCTAAACTATGGCGAGAAGTACACAGATCTTCTAATTCGGTTATACAAGTTTCTAAAAGCATGGATCCTATAGAAGGACTATTCGATCCCAAAGCTATTAAGGTCTCCGCTATTGTCTGGGAAGTACTTGAAGGTCCAGTTCTGCCAGCCACACTTAGTTTTAGCAACTCCACTAAACTTTTAGCCTCTGGTTCACCCAATAGAGATGTAAAATCATCCAATCCAGTGAGAGAAGTCTCGTTAATCATATCTTCCTGATTTGTCATTGTTGCTGCCATCACAGACATGGCACTGGCCGACATTTTTGAATGTTTGTGGGGAGCGGCACTAGACAGGGAAGCCGAAAGTGATAATGAACCTGTAAGACTTTGGAAAGCACTTAAAGGTCCTGCAGGTGCCGGTTGTAAATCGATCTCAGGTGAAGGTTCATGTACTGCTGGATCAGTGACATCTGCTAAAGCCTCCCCACCTCCTTGGGCTATAATATCATTGGCATTGTTGTTAATTTGTTGTTGATTACTATTGTTATATCCTTCATTCTCTCTTAACGTAGCGGCATTGTCGTGATCTATTTCGCTGCTTACTCTTTCATTTAAATTAACTTTGCTGTGGCTGGTTAAGGCGGCCACAATAAGTTGTCGAGCCTGTAAAATACTCATTGCATTGAGTACATAGTTTAAAGCTGTCTGGCGAGCCCCATTTGTTTCAAGATTCAACAAAGTTTCACTTAAACTAACTTTAACGGAATTTTTGTTGGCCAAACTAACGGATGATGATGTTGTGGTAGTTACTGATTCAGCATCATATATTCCTAAACTGCTGCCACCCAAAGGATCCTTAGTGGTTGTAAATGGTACCGGACCTTTCTTTTCATCTTCAGAAGGTGATTGCGGCAAGCCCCAGGCGATGGAATGAGAACTTCCACAGGCTACACGATTAACGAAAACCGAATCTAAACCTATAACCAAGGCAGGCTTTTTATTGACCACTGTATTACCGGAACCCTGCTGACCATGATCATTATCGCCCCAGGCAAAAACTTGACCAGTATCTGTAACGGCCAAACAATGTAACGCGCCAACAGCTACATGTATAACCTTACGGCCCCGTAAACCTTGTATGGGTTGAGGTTTGCGTACATGCTGATCACTGCCGTGGCCCAAACGATAATAGTCTCCCTTGCCCCAAGTCCACACTTCACCAGTACGCGTGAGGGCAAGACTAAATTGGGCTCCACATTCTATTTGTATGACACCGATACCAGTTAACCGTTCGATTTCATGCGGTACTGAAGAACCTTCTGAACCACCTCTACCCAATTTGCCAAAATCACCATCACCCCAAGAGTACACGGCTCCATCTTCAGTTAAAGCCAACGTTTGTGCATCTCGACTACCACAGGCTATTTGTATAACACGTTTACCACTTAAACCAGTCACAAGTTTAGGTTTTAATTGTGTAGCATTATCCCCATGACCCAAACGACCATACTCTCCCAGACCCCAAGTATACAATTCGCCGGCAGAAGTTATGGCGGCACTGTGAGAAGAGCCACACGCAATGTCTCGTATTTTTTTAGATCTTAAAGCTTCAATCATTTTGGGTTTATCCATTGTCAAGCGATTACCATGACCAAGTTTCCCATCTTCTCCTTCACCCCAAGAAAACACTTTACCATCTAAAGTCAGGGCCAAAGCATGTTTGCCACCCGAATGAACAGCCACCTTCTTAACAACATACTGATGCAACACCGGAACTTGACGTGGTACTGAAATATTGGCGCTAGTACCCAATCCCAAACGACCGTTGGTACCCTCTCCGCAGGCATAAACTTTACCGTCTTGTGAAACTATAAATAGCGATTTAGAGCCACCAGCTATATGTATTGGCCTCAAGCGACTTATAGTTTGTGAAAAAGTGGGTACTTTAACTTTAGAACCCTTTAAGCCACCTAATTGTTCTTTATCATTTAAGCCCCAAACCATTACGGTACAGGGAGGATCACTAAGAGATGATTTGGGTTCAGCGTAGGAAGACAAGGAAAGATTTTGATTCGAGTCAGAAATGTTGTCATATTCACAAGCCAAGAACGAGGCGTTCATTAGCATCAAATCTAAATCGGTTTGTTTACGCCTTCCTATTATGTTCAGGGAATGAACTTTGCATTGAATGCCATTATTGCGGCATTGTTTTATAACTATTTCAATCCATGGATAGTATTGTCTTACATCAGTCATCAGAGCCACCGTTGTGTCGGTGTTTTTGATTGATATCCAGGAAAATTCCTTTAAATTGCCAATACAATCTCCTACGCGCGTTACCACCAACGAAGGCATATGCGAATGGTCCGAAGGGCTAACAGTAATCGAAATTCTGTGTACTAAAACATTTTCGTGCATTTCCAAACGTATCCAATGTTTTCCTTGGGTGCTAGAAGAACTTTGCCAACAATTAGGGCTGCGGTCTAATAAATGCTTAGCTGTAGTTTCATTTGAAGAGACGCTCAAGGATCGTATACAGCGCGACCAATCTTCGATGAGGTCCGAAACTGCTGGTGCTGACAGGCTATTGAAACCCAAAAGAGTACTGCCCTGAACTGACGTTCCTACTGTTTCAATATCGTTAATCAAACCTTTCCAGCCAGGATGTTGGGGAAAATCTACGCATACATTTTTGCCACATACAGCTGTTACGGTACCTACACTGCCCCGCATTACATTGCCCCATTTATAGCGTGGCGCAGCTCTCATGCGCACTTGCGAGCCAATAACAATTTGTAGTGACTGTCTTTCAATGTTATGTGGGGCTGACAATGCAGTTTTCTCTACGGGTTTTTCCAAAAGTTCTATGTGCACAAAACATACCCAGTAAGTCGTGCCATGTAATTGCCAATCTACTTGCACATTGAGATCATGGAGACCCTCTGTATCCACTTTTAGAACACTTCCAATATCTCCCTTCTTGATTTCCTCAAAGTCACGACAACATCGTACAATCATTCCAGGACACACAAGGCCTCTTACATACATGGCATACTGATCAGCGGTTTGAAAATCTTGTCTGGTCTCATATTTAAAAGGCTGATCTTGTATCGAAGAACCTTCTACCGTATCCGAACTAGTGTCAACACTTTCATTGTCAATGTCACACTCTGAGTCTTGTAGTGAAGATGATTTCTGTTGTTGCGGTATTGCAGATACTGAAGTTGAATGACCACCAATTAACTCTGTGGGATCATTGTAGTCAACTGGGTCAATGGTGTTGTTACAAATATCGGGATGCTCTAAAATCCATTGAACTATTTGTTCTGGTGTTGGTGTCATGGGATAGATATTAAGTTGTTTCACTGCCAATTCTACAGATTTTTTGCTAAAACCCATTTCCATGATTTGAGAAATCAAAGATGCCGAAGTGTTGATAGAAGTATCAGATTCTTTTGTTTCCAAATTTGTAGTATTTGATAAGTTAGAAGTGCCAGTGGCCTCATCAAAAAGTCCCATATTGTAAATAGGGGTGCCGTGTATCATAGTGGGCTGCAACGCTGGAACTATACCTCCTAAACGTGTTACAGAAGTTGTCAAATCATTAAGTTTCGAGTGGACTTGAGAAGCTAAAACCTGTGAACAATTAAGAGCTGCAGTAGCTAATTCACTGTAGGTGTAGCACGCCTTTATAGGAGAAGGTTGCGTGGCCCTGAGAAGTATGCTTTGTATAAGCAACTCCGTTTCGTTAGAAGCCGCAAACGAATTATTACATGGTTCCTCAATATTTCCATCATGTGTTGCATGTTGTTCAGCATTTTCCGATGACTTTGGAGCCTGCTCTTCTTCGGAAACGCTTTCTTCCGATGAATACGAACACATGCCAGGTGACCTTTGTTTCAGTATCTTTCTCAATGAGGTCTGATGTCTGTAGAGGACACAGTTGGAGTTTAAGACAGATAGTTGTATTTGTTGAGAACGCAATAGACTTATGTCTATGATATTCGGCACAGATTCCTTACGTTCTCCTGGACCGTATAGGAGAACAGACCAGGAGTTCAGTAACATTTCATTCATAGGCAAACGTGATAAGCTAAATACCGAATGATCAGCACTTTCCAAAGCGATACTTAAGGAGATTTTTCGACATTCGCCATTTAATGACTGATTGTCTGTGCTAAGCAAACATTTTCCTTTTGTAGTAAAACCACATATACTAGCTGTGGTGCCTTCATGACACACTTGCAGACCTACTCTTGGTCTTATATCACAGCCACCAATTGTTGTTAAAACACCCATGACAAAAATGTATTCATTTTCCAAATGCTGCAAATCCAAACCATCTTCACCAAACAATTCTGCAGCTACACAAAGTTTCTGCGAAAGGAACGAGTTGATGGCTGTATTCCAAATGGGTAGAGTATGTAGCTTCCTAAGCAATGTAATAATCTCTTCGGCAATCGTGCTCGAGTGGGAAGAGGTCAAAAGTATTCTTGGTTTGTTTTCAGCGCTTGTTTGTAACAACGAAGAATCATTGGGACAATATAGAGTTATTTTTCCTAAAGTTGAGAATATTTGTCGTACAAGAGAGGTCATTTGTGGTAAATCTGATTCTTTAGTCCAATGTATTAGTACTATTTGAAGAAGACGTAGGCAATGAATTTTACGAAAAACATCTTGTTCGCGGACAATGGGCTGTTCCAGTAAATTAATGTAGAAATCAATCCAAATTGGTGATGTAAGATATTTGGATAGTTTTGAAGATTCACCTGTATTAGGGCAAACAAGTTACTTTAGAATTATATTTGGATGTTAATTTCTTATTCTATAGTTTTACTTACCCGCAATAGCCTTAAGAAACCCCAAAGTAGTCCAATTGTCTAGACCGCAAATATTAGCCAACGTAGAGTTCGGATTTAAAATAGCCCGAAACATTGAGGATATGCCACGTACAGCATTCTTGTCCATTTCTTTTGAATGTAAACCAATGCCCACCGAAATGATTTGTAATAGTTTTGTACAGGCATAACGCAATAGTTTTGTCGGATGCGATTCACCGTTTAATAAAGAGTCGCAGGCAATTTCATCTTTTTCAGTTTCTGAATCGGGAGAAACAATATTTAGAGCGCTGTCAGCTAAACGTAGATCATATTGATTCTCTTTGCCCATGCGATAAGAGTTAGTGGCACCGGTATACCACTCAACACGAACCCACCTTTTTTAAAAGAGTAAAATACAAATTAACACACAAAAATTTAATCTTTTTTTATTTTGTTTAAATAAGTACCCATCTTCTCCCACTTCACTTATAATTCTTCCTTCTCCCGGTGGATTACCATCTTGATCCCCCCACTTCCAGTCGGCTCCTCGAACAATTCTTGTGCCAATTTTCATTAGTTTTGCCAACTCTGGTCCAGTTAAATTTGCCTTATTAGATTTTTGCTTTAGTATAGTATCCTCATAAACTGTCGACAGTTCATAGGTGTTTTTAACAGCCGGCACATCTCCTCCCGTTTGACTTAGTAAGCCCAACACCGTGCCCAATGTTCCAGAGTTAATAAGTAAACTAAGTTCATTGGCTGTTATATCCTTGGCCAAAATACCAAATAAACTCAAAAGAAATCTTGCTCTTGGCAGTTTTTTCAAAAACACATAAGTGCCCAAGTTGGTATTATCCTTGTTGGCATTATTATGTTTCGATTTAAGGTGTATTTGTTCCTGATTAACAAGCCTTTGTAATTCATTCACGGCCCATTCTAAAATACGAGCTTGAGCTAAAATTAAATTCGATTTTTGGAACGCTGTTATAGAGCCAACATCATCTAAAATATTTGTAGTAGAATTCTTATTACACTTAAGGTGTAAACCTAAATAGCCACTAAACATATTATATTTTACAGCATCCATTAGACCATTTACTTGCAGTATAGTGTGGAACATTTCCAAACCCTGTCGTCGTATTTGATAGCGTTGCACTTGACAGTACATGGCTCGACGTACCGTCTCAACATCACAGATTTCTTGCATTACAAATTCGACAATTTCGTTCATTAGTTGCGCATTTAAGTCACCAGAAAAATACCACTTTTCGCAGAGTCTACGTATGGCATCGTTACTAAGTCTGGGTTCCTGTTCGGGCTTTTTATCATCAAACTCAAGATCTCCGCATTGAAATTTAATCTCTTCACTTGAGGTTTTGCGATCGGATATAATCAAATTATTGTCACCGCCATCAAGAAGATTTTCATTTGAGGAATGGTTGGTTAGTGGTGACGGGATTTGAACTGCGGCAACTGGTGTGAACAAAGGATCAGGAGCCAATGTTGATTTTCTTTCAATATTAGTCGATAAACTGGTCTCCAAAAGAGATTCCTAAAAATTTTAATTTTATTTAGAAAATATTTAATTTTTAATTCGTAAATATTTAAATAAACTTTTGAAAAGACCCAAAGCACCATGACCTTTGTTTCACCAGGAATCTTCTTGATACACTTGCGGACCTGCTTTAACAAAACTGACAACCTGCAAAAGTCGTCGTTCTAAGTAGAATGTTTCCTTTACTATAAACATTAAAAATGGTTTTATTGCATAATATTCCATTCATTGTTGCTTGTCGTCTTTACAAACCTCTTTTTATAAAATTTTGTAGAAAAAATATTCAAAACCAAAACTTGAAAAGGTTTGTTTTAATTTATTGCTTTTTATAATTGAGAAGTTCACAAGCAACTTATGATATCATATTGTCTATGTCCCAAAAATTTTAAATGGTTTAAGTTCTTTGTTATTGCTTTTTCTGTTTTTCTGGCTAAGGATAGTTTACGACAGCACAATAAACATAGCAGTCAGAGTCATATTAGTTTAGGACACTTTTAGTATGAAAACTTAAACCATTTTAAATTTGTAGGACATATAAGTTGCTTGCCTGCGTGACGCACGCTACATTCGTACGCGTTTTTAGATTAAAATATAAAAATAGTTTGGTCTTTTAAAAGGGATACCTTTAACTTTTACGAAGTGTTTAGTAGGATTTTATTTGTACTTTCCAATGGCATAAAACATAGTTTTGTAACAGGTATTTATTGTGAAATAATCGATCACAAAGTTTCGTGACGCACGCTACAAAAAGTGGAAGTAACTTTTAAGTTGGGGTGTGTTTTCGTAATTTTTAGCGAATTTTGCAAAATAAAGTACAAAAACCCTTAATCCTTTAAGAAAGATAAGAGAAATCTAAAATAACTCAATTGGAGCCAAAAAATTTTGTAGTCTTTTATTAGCAGCCGTGAACCCTTTGAGACGCATGCTACGTGACGCACGTTACATTTTTTCCTGTAGAGTAATTACATGTTATTTTTACCAGATGGTTTCCGATTTTGATATTGAAAACAGTTTTTTTTTTAAATTTTGATAAACAATGGCAACCCTGTAGCTTTGAATTATTAAAAAATATTGCTGTGGAGTTTTCATTTAAAATGTCATAACTTTTGTTGTGTTTAAGATTAAAAAAAATACTTTTTGATTACAGTTGGCAAGATGTCAAGGGTTAATAAATTTATTTAAAAATTTTTTTTGTAAATAATAAATAATTTAAAAAAAAAAATATCTCCAAATGTTTTAATAACTTTTATACAAAAAGCTATTTA
>NDXZ01021583.1:0-12273 GCA_003055125.1 Paykullia maculata
AAAAAGAAATATGCAAACGTTTTGTTGGGCAAAAGCCTCAACTCAAATATTTATTTGGTTATAGGTTTGCCGCATTGTCTGGTTTATTGGAATATTGCAAAAAAACGATAAAATTTGATTGAAATTTTCGATAAAAATCTGACAAATTTAAATTAATTGTATAAATATTTTTTGACAAAAACTACAAAAAAAAAACACACACACAATAATGCAAACTTGCATACATATGTACATACTTGCCTACATACACGTATGTATGTGAATATGTATGAATGCATATATTGATGTGTTATCTTGACTGTAATAGTGTTATTAAAAGGTGGTCGCAAATTTGTTTCTGCTGTTTTTGTTTTTGGTCTCTGACTAAAAATCAGACAAACACACAAACCAAAACACCCATAACCAAATTCATGGGCGTACATACAAGCACGATTGGGAATATTAAAAAAAAATTTAGATCAATTAAGTTAAATATTAAAATAATAATATTTGCTACTTCAGTACAGTTTTGAAGCATTTAAATTGTTGTAGTTCATATGTTGCAGCTAAAGGAAAAATTAAAATAATTCCTGATTAGCTTTGAGTGGCTATTTTATACAAAAAAATATCGTTAATGCTGCACAATGGGACTAATTGCAAATAAATAAGATTTTTCTAAGTATTCAAATAAATGTTATTTAAATTAATATCAATTAAATATATTGAACTGCACTGCACATTAACATTAGCACAAAGTTTTGAATCGAATTTAAATACAAACTATTAGTTTGTATTTAAAGATAAAAGATAATCTGAAATGAAAATAAATTTGGGGGTATTTCCACAGAAAGGTCCACCGGGATCGAAAATTTTTATGCTAATAAGCAACAGATTTTTTTCTAATATTGTATTAAAAAATGTAAAAATTTTTATTATATAATGTATTTTCTGCCTGTCTCGTTTCTTATTTTCAGAAAAGTGGTCTGAAAACAGATAATTTATTTTCTCTTGCTTTTAGTTACTTTTAACGACATTTCTCTTTGGTAGTAATTGTTTACATTTTTATATTATGGCTGTACATATCTAATGAAATCTTTCTTTCAACAACAAATTAATACCAAAAAATTAAAAGAGACCAAACAAAGCTCGACTAACGGTAAATTTTTCATTTTATTTTGTCCGTGTTCTAATGTCGCGTTCCAGTTCTTAAAACATATCTTGTTATCAGTACTCCGCGATTGTTCGAATCAAGTGGCAGAAAATTTTACTCCAAATGAAAATTTAGTGGCTTTAAATTAAAAAAAAAAATATTTGCAAATAATTCACACACTATACATATAATTTTGAGTTTTCAAAGTGTGTCCCGTTCGCTATCCTGGAAGCATTTTTTTTTTTAAACAAATATTTTGTATTTGATATAATCCCAACACGGCAATTTTCAAAATATATTTATATTTTCGGACGGAAGTAGTTCTCAATTTAAAAACAAATTTATAATTTGGAGTTTATCCGACTTCTTGACTCAATTTGGCTGCAAAATAATTGAATGGAAATATTTCCCAACTTTGCATAGAATGTGTGCAGTCGATGGAGTTGGAGCGGTTCTCAAAAGAAAAATTTGGGGAATAACGAAAACAAAACATTATATTTAAAGTGATGCATTTTCTTTTTTTAAATGCGCAAGAGAGTACATAACTGGAATTAACATAATGTATAGTGGCGCTGACGAAATTAAAGAGATGTCTCCTATATTAACAGAAAAATGGAAGAAAGTACCAAATATTACAGACATCCGAAAAATTCATTTAAAACTAAAAGCAGCTCAAACGGCTTCATTGAAAAATAATATTTGAAAATTTTGCTTACTTTTCATTTCTTTAATTATTACTGAAAATTAAAATATATCTATGAATATGTATAAAATAATAAACATGAAATTTTTCGTAGTTAATTCAATTTTAACTTGAACTAATCCTTATTACAAACGTGGTAGGAAAATATGTCCCGCTAAATTATACACAAAAATTTCAACATGTCAGCTATTAATATAAAGCCACATTATTCCACTTTAGTTTAAAAAAATTCGCTTTCAAAAATTGTGTTATAATTCGCAGATTTTTAAATTTTTCTAGATGCAGTCAAAAACGAGTTCTAAATTGTGTCGCGTTCGTGATACCATCTTTATTACTTATATATCAGAAACAACAAATCGCCAAAAGCTATAGTTTGCACTAAACATAGTGTTATTAACATGCTATCAAAAAATGGAAACATGAAAAATATATTTAAGATTTCTTTATTTTATCTCACTTCAAAGGCGAGCGAGTGTCGGAAATGCCCATATACAAAGTTGGCTTGAATATATTGTTAATATAAAAACAAATATTTGTTAACTATTTAAGCAAAAATTATTTTCTAATTTTTGACTATTAAAATATGAGAAATTATTCCAAATCTAAGTATTTGGATTTAAATATAAACTTCAGAATGACCGAAAAATTTAAAAATAAATGGGAAAATTGTGTCTCCTTCTTCCGCTGGGTACAAACTAAGATATTTAAATTTCAATAAATTAAAATTTTTTGAAGCAAAGTTGCTATCAAATGATGTCCACATCTCCAATTGCGAAAGTATAAGATTAAGTCAACCTTTTGCAGGCAAATAATTCCACATGTTCTTGTGCAAGATAACAAACAGTCTGCCTTATAATTTTGAGCTTCAAAATTTCTATGCGGAATAGGGGGTTTTGATCACAATAATTGAGTTCTAACTTAATAGTTTGGCGAACAGCTTAGAGACAAAATTTAGGGTAATGTTTGTTGAAATGCTCGCTTTAAGTCCCTTAAATCAGGAAGTAAAACGACATCAGATATTTAAATGAAAAATGCACACGCCTGAAGATTATTTAAGGGGATAGAAGAGGTTTTTTAAGGGGCTATTCTTGGACATGCGATAAGTTTATTTTTCGTAATAGTAAAAACATTTGTGATCAAAACTATATAGTTAGCACTGATAACTAATAGTAACATTCACAATTGCAGGTGACAATAAGTATTTTATTTGCTGTATCTGTATCAAAAACCTTTTACTGGTGTCAAAAGCCGATCTTTTTAACAAACAAAAATGTTTATTAAACAGTTTTTTTTTTAAGTTTGGGATAATAATTTAACTAACTAGATTGCATTGATCCTTGTATTAAATAAAATTTATAAAATTTTATCAAATTATTTTCAAAAGCAGTAACACTTAAGCTGAATTCACCCATTGTGTCTGAACAAAAATTTTGTACGAACAAATTTATTATTATATTGAGTTTCAAAAGGAGAGACGTCAAACTCAATATAAAAAAAAATTTGTTCGTACAAAACTTTTGTTCAGACACAATGAGTGAATTCAGCTTTAGTTTGGTAATAAGGTTTACGTTAACCCTAAGCTTCAAATCGACTCTTAACCTATGACGTTGTTTCTATGTAAGTGCTGCCATTCACAACTAATCAGTCTGGCAATGGCTTAAAACAGTCACCATAACCCAATGTTATTGCAATTAATATGTTTTTGTTGTAAGTAAATATAAACCATAAATTTAACATTTATTAGTTTCAATTAAAATTTAACAACTAAGATTATCTAAGAAATCTTTTCAGTGTTACAAATTAAAATTTAAAGCATAAAATTTAAAATGTTTATATAATCTTGCAAAGCGATTAAAGCGATTAAAGCGATTTAAATCTTTAACATATTTTTTAGGTTTTTTTTCGTTTGTGCCAACTGTCTTTAAGCTGTCATTAAAACAAAGATGTACAAATAGAATGTTTTGTTCTAAGTTAATAAATAAAAGTATAAATATTTTTTTTTTAAATGTAGGTTAAAAAAGATTATTTATTCAAAGTTCTTGATTAAACCAGATAGTTAAATTTGCTTTCAAAAAAAAATAAAGACACATTTTTAATGACAATTATTACTAAGAAACAACTAATTTTGCTTAAGGGCGTATTATTTTAATAATTTTAAATTTTAGCCTTAAGTTGCAATTTAGTGAATATAAAAGGTTTTAATTTTATATAATTTATAACTAAAATTTATAAAATTTTTACAGGTGTCTTTTTTTGGATAAAAATAGCAAACAATTAGATACACTTAATAATATTGAAATTTTCAATTATATAAATGTGATAAATTAAAGGGATTCCTTCGTGATTCAGATTATTCATATTGAACAAATTTGTTTATTTAATAATAGTCTGAAGGATTTTTTTAAAATTATTTTTATTATGTTTTTAATTTGTAGACATTTTAGTTGAAATATTTTCCTCAAGCCGAAATATTATTGATAAAGCTATTTTATAATGTTTTTTTATTTTTAATTTTAGTATATACCTAATTCGCTATTCAATTACATATAGTTCTTCCACACTAAGTTCTGAACAATATATTTTCTTTGTCATCTCAAGTAAAAATAAAGACATTTAATTGAAAATCTTGTATCTGAAAATTATGTGTCAACTTAAATCAAATTTATATGTATATTAATAAATTAAACTACATACTTAAAGATACAACTTTAACTGCCAACAATAATTAAGGAAACAAAATTCGATTTCTTTATTTTATGGAATAAAATCAAAAAATGATTTATTTCGCTTAAATATAATAACTACAGCACAACAGTGTAGCAGGTCTGTATGTAGTTTTTTTTTATTAACAAATATGACTGTAAGCGTAAAAATTATGTCAAATTATATAGTAAAACAAAACAAAAATATATATCTAAATAAAATTGAATTTAATATTTCTATAAGTAAGATAATTTGCAACCTTGATTTATGACTTCAATTGTAACTGCACATAATATCTTGGCAAAAAAAACTAGTGCAATATGAAATACAATTTTGCGCGTAAGTAAAAATGAAATAATAAATTTTAGATTGACAGCTTTTTTTTTATATTAAGTTCAATTAAAAAAGAGTTAAAATTATTTTTGAAATTTTTTACAACGATTTGTCATATATTTTACATAAATTAAATAAAGTTTTATAAATGTTGGGAGAGAGTCAGACAAACGAGAGACAAACGTAAAAGCACCAACTGATTTTCCTTAAATCAATATTTTCTTCAAAACCAAGAATTACCCTCTTGACAATAAATCTAAAAACTACCTTTAATATTCTCATAGAAAATTCCATACAATTAAAAATATGTCCACCGCCATATAATTAAGTTAAGACTGCTGCTTAATGTATTGGTGAGCAATCGAAACTTATGTATCCTCATAAACATAAAGATATATTTTTAATGAGCATAATAAAACCACTACATGCCTACTGACCTTTGAGTGGACTTTATTGCAGATCAGCTTTTTAATCTTAAGTTAAATTTATGTGTAAAATTTAAATATTTGTGTTAAACCTATACAGACATATAAAAATATTATCTTCATAATTGTCTTTTAATTACGACTATTTACATTAAAATTTATACGCAAAACTGCTTTAGTATTCCAACCTCACATTTCAATTAACGTCTTTTGACATCAACTTACACACAAATCAATTTTGAAAAATTCAATTAATTAATTTTTAAATACAAACATTTAATAGACATACATACGTACTTAGATACAAACATATAACATAAAACTACAAATATGTACATACTCAAATCGTACTCACAACAAAATATCAACTTAAGACTCAATTGTTGTTGCTGTTGTCGTTGTCTGCCAATGCGTAGAATATTTATTGATTTACCCGCTCAGTCATTTTCTATAAATGTCGTAAAACATGCATCACACAACAGAAACAACTACGACAAAGTGTAACGTTGCATCGTTATAGTTTTAAAAATGCATAAATTGTATATTTCAAATACTTGTAAATACGTTGTAATTTTTTTTTATTAATTTTACTTTTTTTCTCCTTCTTTTTTTTCTAATATTATTTTAATTTAATTTTTGCATAAATTTTGCGTGTATTACACGTTAACCTCGTGTTGCATAGCACTTGTTGTTGCTGTAGCTGCAACTGTCACAGCTATTGCAGTTGTTAAGCATAATTTATAGGTGTCTTGGCCTACGTATTTGCACGACATACATCATTAAAGCTAATGAATACAAGTCATCATCTTTAGAGTTGTTTAATAAATAGAAGCAGAAACAATAAAAACCCCGATATTTGAGGTAATAAATAAATAACAACATCAATATGACATACAGGTGTTTCTAAATAAGGTTTATATGCGTAGAGATTCAAGTGCTTTAGTATTTGTTTGTAGTAAAATTATTAAATCTTATTTTTATTTTTATGTTTTCTTTAGCTTGATTGTTAACAAACGTTAAAAAACAAGTATTTTTATTAAATCATCTCAGTTTTTGCTGCCAATAATTGATTACAAACCAATACATCTCTGAATGTGATCAATATAATAAGCATCCTTGTTTAATAATTATGTATGTCTTTAGTTTGAGATCACTTTTTTTAAACCTTCTTTGTCGTTTTTTTCTATACTGACTTATTGGCATATGCGACAAACCAATAAAAAGCTGACAATTTGTCTTTGTATTTTGTTATTTAAATTTTACATTTTAAGTTGAATTGAAATTATTGTATTTTTCGCACCCCCCGAGGGTAGTTAGAATAGCATCATGATGAAATCTCCATCATGGTGCTAAGGCCCTTGGGGCAAAAGAGGCTGCCTTAGCCTCGGCTGACTGGACCGAAATTGGTGATCCACCAGAATCAATCTGGTACCACGGGAACCAGTGAGCCCCCAGGACTTGTCCGGGGCTGGTTAATTGGTTGAGGTCCCTTCGGGGTCCACGTGGTGGCTGTGGTTTGATACCTGGGTTTCGCATTAATGTTTGTTTATGTTTATGTTGGACTTGCAGGAAGAGATATCAATTTGTCTGATATTCGTCTTCAGACTTATTTCGGACGGTTAAAATACATCTCTATGAGTGTTACTAATAATACATGCTGTGCAAAGAAGGTCGGAGTCCTGGCTGATGCTTGTGCTAGTGACAGACTTCGGTCAGCCGGACCTTATCAGACTCTACCTTGGTAGAGTCTGACAGCAAAAGGGAACCTAGATAGCCCGAGCTCTTCAGCAAGGTGTATACTCTTTTATCCAGATCTTAATGGGGTGGATAAGTTGCTACCTAAGTGTTCCTACCTGTGTTACAATGTAACCCGTGGTTCGACCACTGTCTGGTGATGTCACGATGTGACGGTACAGACACTAATCTATTACACGTATGTATTTTTCACAATAGTTTCTATGTATCAGAATGATCTAAGAATAACATTTTAGTCTCAAACCTTTAAAAAACTTTTGATATTAAATGTTGGAAGACCGATTTATTAAAATTTTTTATTTATAACTTATTTATTTTTAATTTAAATTACAATTCTCTTTAAATATACAGTTGAGTCTCGATTCTCCGGATTGCATGGGACCAGAGTAAGCACGGATAATCGAAAAACACGGTTAAGTGGGGTTACAAAAAAACACAAAAAATTAGATATTATTTTTATTAAAACACGACATTTTTACCTTCATAATAAATAAGTTCATATGTATCTTAAGTTAGTATGGTTCTTGACGAAACCATTCACTTGTTGCAAAATCAACTTTCTGATTTTCGGAACTTTTAAGCGTATATCTACTTTTTAAACCATCGATTGAATCCATTTTGGAACCATATTGTAGTGTGCTATATTAGTGAACACTGCTATAGTGTAATATAATTTACCTTAACCCAAATATTATTTTATTTTTATTAAATACATTGTGACAAGTGCAATTATGAGAATTGAGTGAACTTAACTACTAATTGTCACCCAATTTTCCAATTAAATACATTTGTGATTGGTCAAATGTATAAACTAATTAAAGGGAAATGATTTAAGTACATGCATATGTAGGAAAAAATAAAGACAAATGTATTACTTAAATAAACTAGAATAAGTAAGAATAGCTAAGTTAAATTCTCATAAATTGTATAAAAAGGGCCGCAAGCCATCAATAAAACATACTTTGATTTGAGAAACTAAACCGGCAATAACTGCCTTCGTTTTTATTATCATTGTTTCAAACCATTTTGGCAGTTATTTTGAACGCCTAAGTTCTTGCTGGAACCCTTCAGCTGTGCTAAAATAAATAAAGGGCTATAGGAAACAAACACACTTACAAGCCTTCATATATTTACATGGCAATCCTGCCATTACACCGACACGTTTTCATACATTACAATATTCTAAAAAATTTACTTTGTTTTTTATTAAATCGCAAACAATTTCCTTCCTAACACCATATTTTTCAAAAAACAATTCAATCGGTATGTTTTTGCGATAGTCATAAAATAAGGCAATGTTGCCCTTACTAAAAATAACTTTTCTAACTCGTTTTGATAATTTTTTATTTGAACGAGCCATTACTAAAATTAACCCTTGATCAGATCAAATTTTATATATAAAAAGAAAACAAAAGTAAGAATATGTAACAAAAAATATATAGATTTATGTACAAATGGCTTAGAAACAATAAACTTATGTTTGCTGCACGGATAACAGAGGTAAATCAAGGTTGATAGAGGTATTAAAACAAAGCACCGATAATAGAGCCAAATGATAATAGAGGTTATAAAGAAAAGCGAGCAATGTACCGGTTATTAGATGTAGCCAGTTAATAGAAGCCCGGATAATCGAGGTTCAACTATACATATATTCGATATTTTTCTAGTTAAGAAAGCATTACACTAACTTACAGTACATCTGTTGCTGACTACATATGTTACACATATTTCAAATGTATAAGTTAAATATTTTGATCAGCTCTAGTTTTCGAGATATAGCTTAATGTCGAAAATGAAGGCAGTTGCATGACAAATGTTAGAGAACGGTTTGTCTTATTCAACTAAAACAAAAATATAAAACTCGGCATAAAGGCTTTAAGATAATTTTATCGCCGAATTTTTTATTTTTGTTTTAGTTGAAAAGAACAAACCGTTGTCTAGTTATACTAACATATGTCATGCAATTGCCTTCATTTTTGATATTAAGCTATATCTCGAAAACTAGAGCTGATCAAAATATTCTACTTATATATTTGAAATTGGTATTTCATATATAGTCAACAGCTACAATTTTTTCGGCAACAAATTAAAACCTTAGTTTTGTAAAGTAGTGTTATGTATTATCGTGTTTGCAAAGTTTTAGACTTTCTCAAATCAACGTATACGCATTAGGGAATTTTATTTAATTAATCATCCGCCCTGTAAATTATGTTCGTTGTTTGTGTGTGTTTGTTTAATTAATTGTATAATTATTTGTTTGTTTTTTTTCCATATTCATTTATTTATTTGATCGCTTGTCTTTAAAGCATCTCATTCCATTTTCAGAATGTTCTCACCAATATTCATAAGGGTCATCCGGAATGGATATGCTCTATTGATATTTCAGAAGGGCGTGGCAATATATTTGCAATAATTAAAAACAATTTATTTTTTAAATTTTATAGCATTTAAATGAGTTACTAAATAATATTTTTTTTTAAATCAAATCTTGCTCAAGTTTATTTTGTATTATTTAATTTTTCTTTTCAAATAGCCACTAGGGTAATGCGAACACTAAACCTGTTTTTTTTATTTAAATTTAAATTGTGTATTTTACTCCATTGAAATTTGCATCATAGACAATACAAGAAAATGCGTATGCAAAATTGTTTTTAAAAAACAGGGTGTAATGATTTGTGTTATTCACTTTAGTAGACTAAGCATTGGTTTTGTTCAAAATTTCTTTAGCTGAGTTGTTAAAAATTTTCTAAAAATAAGAATTTATTTGATACGTTAATAAGAAATTTAAAATATGATTTTTTTTAATGTTAAAAATTTAATTTACCAAAGATTTTTCTTATACGCAATTTTTCCCTTAAATTAATCATCTTTCGTAAATAATTTCTCCCTTCAAATTTTTCCGCTTTTCACGTATTTGCTATCATGAAAAATTCCCATGAAAAAAACTTAAGGATAATTCAGTCGAGAATAAAAACGTGGAAAAATGTTTGCGGCAGAAATTCTCCTTATTGTGAATAGATTTTTTTCTCGTAATTTTTTCGCTTGTTTCTTGGAGTTGTACACATTATCATGTAAATATTTATTTTTTTAAATTATTTATATCTATTAAAGTTTTAAAAAAATACTTCAGGACAAGATACGTTCATAAAGTGCAAGGTTCTTTTAGTCGATTTATTTGTTTTTACTTGTTCCTTTCTTTTTATTTACATTCACTGCGCACGATGTTTTCTTTATTATTCCATGAAAGAAACAAAAACTTCACGGGAGTTGGAAACAAATATTCCACTGGTCATTCACGATAGGGGTGAATGTAAATAACATTTTGCTACTCAGTCGTCAATTTAAATGAACTTTGGTGATCACACACAATATGAAAGCAAAATCTTAAACGTGCGACTGCAAAGTACATATATCAAAAACTAAGCAAACAAATTTTAAGCCAAAATATATCCCCTTCTCTGTGTTTAAATTTAAATCAAAACTGATAAATTTTTATAAGTATTAGAAAAAAGAAAAAATATAAGAATAAGTCGAAATTTTATTTAAAAAAACTATCCTTGAATCAAAACCTTACTAAAATGTTTCCATTAACAGAAATTTCGTGAATAAATTTTTCATAAATCAATAATTTATCACAAGTTTTTTTAAAATGTTAATTTATTTTTTGTATTGGAAATTAATTTAAAATGCTTTAAGTCAGAAATCAATTCAATATTTCCTTTAAGCCAAAATTTGATCAAAAGGGTATTTTTAAACAAAACCTAATGAAATATTTTCTTTAGATATAAAATGATAAAAAAATATTCCTAGTAATCGAACACATATGAAAAGCTTTCAGTTAGTATATAAATAAAACAAAATCTAATAACAGCAAAGTTATATAAAATTTAAATAATATTGCAAATTTATAGAAAATTTTTTTAAATAGCAGATATACAAAAAAAAAACTCTCTATCAAATAAATATATTTTATTATTAAAATGCAATAAGTTTTCTATAAGCCATAACTTTTTGTAGAAATTTTCTAAAAATTGATTTTTAATTCAAAAGTCTGCAAAATTTTCAAACTTAAGCTTTCCGACAATAGTTTTTTTTTCGTTTTGAAGTCTCTAAGTTTTCTAAAAATCCTTTACAAGTATTTTTTTATCGATTATTTGTTATAATATTCCAGAAATCAAAAGTTTTCAACAATTCAAAATTATTTTCAAATTTTTTGATTATATAATAAGATATATGAAAAATTTCACGCATTCTAAAACCCAAATTTTTAAATAAAATATCAATAAAACATTTACCTATAATAAAGGACTTATCAAAAGTGATACTCTATAAATATTCCACTGACAAATTATAAGTTGAGAAAAAAAGGAAAATAACATCTTTCAATATAGAAACCTTTATATTTTATTTTGTGCGTGCGTTACTTCATATTTATAGCCCAAGTATGACTTGTTTTATTACGTTGTTGTCGGTGCTACTGTTGTGCCACTAAATACACATACACACATCTAATATTACCATTATTCGTATATATGTACATACATATGTAAGTTTGTGTGTTTAAGCCTGCCAACTACATATTGATCTGGTTTTAAAAACACTTACTTGCACTTATGTATAACAAACAAACATATATTTTTGATTTTGTTGTTATTGTTGTTTTGTATGATATTATATGACCTTGATCTAGAATTGCGATTTTTTTTTCCTCCAGTGGAAATGTTACATTTCGAATATACATAATGTTATGTGTGCGTGTGTGTTTATGCTTGTATTGTTTAACATCAAAGTATTTGTATTTGGAATGAGAATCAGGCCTGCCACTATGCAAAATGTTGTTACAAAAAATGTTTTGCGTGTTTTAATTGATAATATTTCCATGCGCTGACATCATTCATTTATAAAGAAATCAATAAGCAGAGATGTAAATTATTGGAATCATTAGCGGACAATTTTTTGACACAAAAACAATATATATTTGTTATACATCTGTGGCAATAAATCATAATGGCTTAAGTCGAAATTTCGAGTTTTGAGATATTAAGGGTTTTGTCTAAAATAAATTGTATTTGGTTTTTATATAAAATTTTTAGCTAAAGAAAAAGATGCACTTTTCTTTGAACAAAACTGTTAATTTCATAAAAAAACAACGTTTTGTTAGTTTATATTCGTGCTTTTTTAGAAAAATAAAAACTTAAACTTCTATATTGAAAGGCAAAATAATT
>NDXZ01021595.1:3605-21656 GCA_003055125.1 Paykullia maculata
ATTATGTACGTGTACTCATGTATTGCAGAGAAATGAAAAATATAAATCAGTCTAGTTTGAACATTCAAAAAGGTAGGTTGTGTAAAGCTTGTTTATTTTGAAATCAGTGTTGCCAGGTTAAACAATTCTTTTTTATAAGATTTTTGTGCAAAAGCTAATTTTATTTTTAAAAATTATTTTATCAAACCCAAATGTTTGGTTTGCCAACGTGTGCTATCTCATGTTTTATCCATTGCAAACCAAACTGCCATAAATTTTTTTTTTGATATACAACTCCATTTTACTAGCAACACTGTTTCGTTTTTAGAGGGAGAATAAATATAACTCACACAGTAGCAAAATTCAATATAATAGGTTGCCTATCGCTAATTTAAACTCAAGTTTTTAATATTTGTTGAATAATTTTAGGACGTAAAGTTGAACACATAATCCGTTAAAATACGCACTTCAAAGTGTGGTCAAATTTGACAAATTTTTATTTGAAAGTTAATTTTGTTCTTACGTAATTTTTCTATTTTTTAGATTTGGCTATAGGTTCGTAAATTTTTTCATATTAATTAAGAAATTAATATTTTGTATGCGAGATAATTGAAAGAACATTATGAAAAATCGAGTACGACACTAGCTGAGCTACAGTTTCATCTTCAGCACTCTTTGATCGGTACTACTGCTGTTGTATGTACATATCATCTCTTAAACTCACAACTTTTATTTTATTAAAAACTGGGATTTCTCCCCTTTTACTACTTTATACTTTTTCTTGGTGAGTGAGAACGAAATTCACCAGCTGTTAAGATCTTTCTGTCATTTATCCTTGTCTATTTTCTATATCTTTGAATATTTTTTACGATTGCATATGTTTTTTTCTCTTATTCCATACCTACACCTTAGTATCGACTTTAAAGTGGCGAAAAAAATATTCTCTTATACCATTTTAAGCAATTTTTCACTGCAATAACGTGCTAGTTTACTCAAACATTGTTTAAGTTTTATGATTGAGTTTTATTTAATAATATGTAAAATTTAAATAGAAATACAGAAAACACTTTGACTTATTTTGTCAAAGACTAAATACAAAAAAGTGATAATAGTGCTAGTCCCTTAGGTGCGTTAAATTTAAATGAAAGCCTTAAAAAAAATTTATAAGCGACTGTTTGCAGACAAATTAAAAAATGTGAATTGTCATAAATCACAAACTGATTTTATAAAAAAAAGTTTGTCTTTTTTACAAATAAATTAAAAAATATATCTAAAAATTTACACTAAATAAATTTTAAATCAAATTTTACAAATCTTCATCATTATTTATAAATTTATATTTATACAATCCTCACCCTTTCAAATGCTTATTTTATTGTGGTACAATATTAAAAAAACCCAAAACCATATACACTTAGGAAGTACATTTTGTTGGCAGTTAATTAAATACATTCAGCCAGTAATTGCTTTTTTCATTCACTACACAGATTTACTTAATTTCCTATCAGAATATTATTTTCCCTTTAATTAGACAGCATTTTCCGTGAATGTGTTTGTGGGTTAGCATGAACAATGTTAAAATCCCTATCAAATTTTTGTTTAAGTATATATATAGAAATACTAAACATTTTTTATGCAGAAATAATCAAAAAAAAAAAAAATATTTAGAAAATTCAGTCATAATCAAACCACAAATTATAATGAAAAATAAAACAATGGAGAAGTATATTGTTACAAAAAATATATTTTACAAGAAGGGTATAGAAAATATATTAAGCCATTAATAAATTAACATTATTTGTTATTTTTTAGTAATGGGAAAATTTTATTGGAAATTAAAAAAAATACTTAAATGTTTATTTGTTACAAATTGTATACCAGTTTACAAATATTAAATATATTAATTTTTTTGTACTTACAAATTAATTTTAGTTTTTTTAACGATAAAATATTGCGTATTTGTTTTTAACCTAATTTTTTTTAACATTTATTACTAAAAATAATAAAAATAATTTATTGGTTGTTTGTTTTAATGTAATTTATGAATTTAAATTAGAAAGCTATTGTTATCTACAATTTTTCAAAAATACTAATTTTCCAATTAATTTAACTAATACTAAAAGAATATGCTTGCAGTAATATGAAACATTATTTGATTTTAATATTTTTGTGTAATAGTTTTTTTTTTTAATTTAAATTTTTTTTGTGCTATTACTACTATAAGAATGTAAGTTGTTATAGATATAAGGGTGGTAATGTTACACTAAAACTTGAAATTTAAAAACCTATTTAAGATTTCACTATAACGCAGCTAATAGTTCTATAAATTATAATTAAAAGCTAATTTTATCAAAAGGTCACTGAAATTTTTTTTTCTAATCAACAAAAAATTACAGTTACAAACGTAACAAAATTTTACAATAAGCAAAAACAATTTTTAAAATTTTTTTTTTTTTTTATATTTTTATTAAGATTTTTTAGCGTTTTTATTAGAAGTAGATTTATATTTAGGAAAACTTTTAGCCCTAGCATAGCTAGCTTCATATAATACAAGTTCAGTCAATTGTTGCTTATAAAGCATACCAAATGCTAAAACTAGCAAAACGAACCTATTCTAAATATTTGAGTATGCTACTTGCCTCGTTTGAGCAAATTTTCAGGACAAATATCAATGATTTTCTAAGTATAGAAATTTTCTAAGGAAATGTGCCTACAAATTTGAATATCGGCTGGCATTGAATGGTAAATTGTCTGCAGAAGCTATAAGGTTAATTAAAATCTGTTAAAAAATATGTTTAATACTAAAAAACTAAAACAAATAAACTCCATAAATAAAAAAAAAATAAAAAAATGTGAAAAGTTTTAACAATAACCAAGGACTTGTGTGCGCAGTAGAATAAGGTGTCAATATTAATGTTCAATTTAATACTTCTAAGCCTTAAAAGTCTTAGCAAAGTAACAAGATTTAACTCTGCAAAAAACAAAAAATTAAAAAGCTAAATATAATTATACTAAATAATAAATTTGTAGACATATTTACAAAAAAATTAATTTATAAAAAAACAACAAGAATAAAACTTACTATTTTTTTCATAGTAAGTAATCTTTCTTTTAAAAATACTAAACAAATGTTTTGAAATTCAAATAGTTTTGATGCACTTAAAAGCATATTGCTGCATTTGCAAATATTTTTACAGAAATGGGTTTTATTTGTACATAAGATGTGTGGAGTCCGTTATTGCTGGCAAATAATTTGCTTGATCTTTTGAACAAAAATACAGCTTTCTTTATTTCCACATTTTACATTCGATAATTTTCTTGTACATTTACAACTAACTATGATTTTTAAATAAAAACAAATTTTAACCTTAAACTTGCATTTTTTTTTGTACTCAATTAAAAGTTTAAGGTACAATGGCATAAATATTTTTAAAAATTCGATTATAATTTTATATTAAGACTGTTGTATTTCTTAGTTAAACCAGATGCTTTTTTCGGTATAATTTAATTTCTTATTAATTATGCACTGAAAATTATATATAAAAAATAATGAAAAATAAGCTTATACATACTTTTTAATGCTTAAAAATTAAAATGCCTTAAAAATTTAATAAAAGTTCTACGAATAAAACACATGCTGGTCTAAAGTAAAACCAGTATTTGGCGGTGTTCACATAGTGGAAATAAAAAACTCATGTTTGTTTTTGTTTGTTTTTTCTGTGCCATAAAAACGTTTAAATCTAATTTTACGCCATAAAAGCTGCCCGTAATTTTACTGCAAATTTAATCTTAATACAACCAAATTAATTATTTCACTTGCTCGCATGATGATGATGGTAAATGGTTTTTTGTTTCTCATCTTGTCCATTAAGTGTATAAATGGGGGAAAATTCTATTATAATAATTTTTCATAAAATTATCATTAAAATGGTTAAAAGACACATAATGTGGATAAACTTCGATGTTGCTCCACCCATTATTCATTAAAAGATTTATTAAATAATTTTTTTTATTTAACTTTTTATGTTTCTGTTGTTTATTTTTCTCCAACAAACAAGCATTAATTATAAAAAGCGATTTTTATTAAATATGGCCATACAAAAAGTTTACAATTTTTAACATGTATATATTTGTGTATTTACAAATTGTTATTAATTTGTAATGTTATAAAAAATTTTTTTTGTTGGCGAACATAAAGATAATTGATGTGCAATTTGTTTTATTAAAAATTGCAGCAAAACAGTTGAAATATTTTGTGAATATATTTAAGAGAAGCTTAACAATGTAAATTTTTCATATTTTGATTTTTGAGAGCCTTCAGGATGCCCATGTGGGCTTTTCAATTTTTAATCTATAAAATTAAAAAAAATGGGGAAAATTTTACCTTTTAGAATGTTTCTGGGTTAGGTATAGTTTAAATTCTACAATTTGATTCTATCTGTAGATTGAATTGATCTTTGTTTGAAACGCAAATGTGATTGAGTATGGTAGCGTTGTCTTTTACTATTTGTCTATGTGCAAAATTTTCTGCAGGGAATATCAGCTGATACCCAGTTAGGGTGACCTGCGTTTCATTTTCATTTTTTTTTGTCTTTGAACTTTGTACCGTGCTTGACAAAAGATGGCCTAGTAATCTTAAGTCCATGTGCTAGCTGATGTGCTGCCAAATATACTTTGTTATTACTTTCTAAAAGAAATTACCGACCTAAGTTGGCAATAGTAGCGGACAATGCAAGTACGGCCTTTATATAAGAAAATGTAATTTTTAATAATTTAAAATAACACTTGTAATTTTAAAATTGGTACCATTTAACTTTAAAAAAAAAAACTGAGTGTTATATATTTTGATAGCCCATTCCATTAACTTATTGGAAAAGATTTTAGCATAAAAGCTCGTTTTTATATCCAATTAAATATGTTTGTTATAAAAAAAATCTTATTGTAGTTTAAACTATTTATTTCATTATTTCTTTTGGTAAAAACATTAAACTGGTGTATAAGTATTTATGTTCTTAAGTTTCATTATTAGCTGCTTTGATAGCATCTGTGATTATGTCTGTAAAAATCACAACATCACTTTTAATTAAGACTATTTCGTTAAGCATTTTATAAAGGCCGAAATGGTTTATGTGTTATCTAGAGCACACTACCTGCTGTTTAAAGTAAAAATTAATACATAAATAAATATTCAAAAAACCTAGCGTTTATTATTAAGATTGAAAACACATATAAAAATTAAAACCATTTAGACATTTTTGTTGGTATTTTTTTATTTGGACACTATTTGCTAAAATGAAAAATCTTAATTATCATTAAAATATATTTTTCAATTTATTTTAAAAGAGCTCCCACATTTCAACTCAATAATTATCAAAACATTTTTATATGATAAAGTTTGAAAGTTTTGACTGAAAACAATTATTTTTTGCAAAAATTTTCCGCTAAATAATAAATAAATAAAAAATACCCCGAAAGGAAATCTACAGACAAGTGCAGCACTCAAACGTTAGCAACAAAACCAAAAACCAAGTATTTTAATTTGCGGAAAATAAAAACAAAAAATAAAAAAAATTAAGGCTGAATAGCCACAGGCAACATTTGCTCATTCATATATCTTAGTATTAGTAGTTAATGCCATGTTCATATATACAAACCGCTGCATATATGAACGTTCACACATGCCTTACTCACAACTAACAGACATTAATACAACACACGCATACGCACAAATACATGCAGCTATAAAAAATGACTGATAACCATCATGCAAAAAAGTACAAAAATGCAAAACAGGAAATTGTTAAAATAAATAAGTATCCTGCAGTGTTTGTGTTAAAATACTTTAGTTCAGAGAAGGTAAGAAGAGAATAATTTTAATTCACCCACTAAACGTAAATGAATATACGCCAACAAGGTGTAGTGAGTTGTTTTAGTAAATTTCTTTTTATGTTGTCTTACGAATTTTTTTCTTAAGACAAGCTAAAAAAGCAAGCAAAAAATCCAATCACGCATGATAATATCACCAGCATCATAAGGAAATGAAGGAAAATTAAAGAAAATAAAACTTATAAGAGCAATATGTTAGGCTGGGACGAATTTTTAAAACACCTCATAAAACTTTCATGGTATATTACTTATACATCCAAAAAAAATAAAGAGAAAAACATTTCTTAGTAATAAATAGGCATTATCTTTGAAGCGTGTGTGTGGTAGTAGGCGTATAACACTTACTTCTTCCAATGACTTTTTTGGATAAAGAAAATTAAGCACCAATGGTTAAGAAATAATTTTCTTAAGTTAATATCTACACCTTTTCATTAATAGAAAGCAGATTTCACAATTTTCAACAAAACAGACATTTTGTGTCAAAACAAAATTTACAAATTTTATTTTTTTGCATAAAATACACAACATTTTCTAAAAAACCGAATTCGGCCAATTTTAATACCAAAGACATATCTTATGTATTTAAACTATGTAGTCAAATTTCAGCCTTTAGCTACTTTGGTGCAAATTCTATGGTCCTTTCAAAGAACAGATATATTTAATAATCATTATATATTTTTAAAAGGATTAAGAAAAATAATAATTTTATTTTATGTTACAACGGAAACAACAAAATGAATATCAGCACATCTTTTTTTATAAGGATAAAAAAAAATATTGAAAAGAAAAAAGTAAACAATTTTCACACTAGAATGAATAAAATACTGCTGATGGCTTTTGAAAAATATGGAACGTGTCTTAGCCAAATTAACGGGAGTTATGATAAGAACAAGTATGCTTCTCTTCAAGAGTACTTAATGTTATCAAAAGCGGGTTTTTGAGCACAATGTGACACCATAATTGCTTCGTTTGCCTTTAAAGAAATTAAAATTAAAAAAAAACGTTTACTATTAAAATTATTTGTTGAAATAAAACAACGAATTGTTTTTTAAAAAACCAAACAGTTTTAATTATTCTTTTAATTTTTATACTTACTTTAAATACAATATGGGCCAAAAGAAGTCATCCGACAGACGAATTGTTACGCAAAAACATAGACACGATTATTCCGCGTTCTTGGGAAGTGTATCGCTGTATGGCTTGTTCACTTGTATTCTACATCTGTCTAGTTCACAAAAGTCAAAACATTTGACATTGGCCGCCATTTGCAAAAATAAGAGCATCTTTCAATAGGGTGATTTCTTATGGCCCACCTTGTTTTATAATGAACACTTAAGCATTTTTCTGACAAAGACTTCATTTTCTTATTTAAAACTAGTTACGACTTTTGCAGAAGAGTTCTCCTTGGGTATGTAAAATTCAGAGTGTCAATATATCTCGTGTAAATAACGGGTTAAATTTTCTTTCTAAATTTTGGGTCAAAATTAAAATAACTAACAACCAAAGCTTTTTTTATTTTGTTATGGCTTGTTCTTTTATTAAACAATTTTTATGAGGTACTTTAATAGACCTCTTTGTAAGAATAAGAGCTATATTTATAAAAAAAGATAATGCACAAATCCATAACTTCACAACCAGATTAACAAATACGAACAGTTTTGGTATTAAGAAATCGTAACTATGAATCATATGCAAGTCTGAAGGCTCTTGCAATTTAAAAACGTGTCCTTCTTGAGTTTTTCTAATTTTACTTTTTCTTTACGTAGTTTAAGTATGTTTTGAAACAGTCTTAAAAGTTAGTGGTTATAAGATATTAAGCTCCTTGGCTGCTTGTTAACTAATTCCAAGTAGTTAGTTTTTATATGATAAAACAACCCAGCAAAACAATATCGAAAATTTTTATGCAGGCAGTATATGCTTTTTCTGCCATACGAATGCGCTTCACAGTAAGCACTTATACGATTGCTTGTACAAGTGCAATAGTCGTAGGTAGAGTAGTGCCTTATAAGATCCGGACATACAAACATAATGGGTCAAAACTTTAAATGATGCAAAAAAATAAAAAATAGAGCACAAAAGAGCTGAAGATGGTACAAATAAAAACGATTTCATTTCACTGCACTTAAATAAACACTTAAAACGATATGCGCCAAAGTGAGATATCGCAAAGTAAATATAATGCCATACGTAAGCAGAATTGTAAGCAATAGAACCCTGACATTCCCTTACAAATCTACATGCGGCGAAGCAGTAAATTCAACCACTTTTTGTTTTAAAGTATTTAATTGTATTCTCTTTTTTTCAAATACTTTTTTCCATAATAGCCCAATGTTGACCTATAAATAAAACCATTTAATTTTTATAGAAAATCATGAATTTGCTTATTGTTTATATCTGTTTTATTAGGTTCAAATTACTTTACATTTGTTAACAATATTTAACTTTGTTGAGTTGTTGTTCATATATTTGAAAATGCTTTAAATATCTACATGCTCTTTTATAAAATAAATTTGTGTGCATACACCCAGAGAAAAATATGATCACAGATTTATTGAATATTCTATGATTGCCACAAACTAACTATGGTTGTAGTCATATTTCACGCCAATTACAAGATCATATATATGTTTGCAATAATCATTATATGTTTGTCTTAACTATAAACTTGGTTACGTATAATCATAGATATATTTCTCCATAATATACGATAATCATTTTTAAGAACATCCTTAATCAAGCTTGTAGTAAAGACAAATATATTATGATTTTTGCAACCATATACATGATCTTGGCATTTTCGTAAAATATGACTACAACCGTAATATGTTTTGAAAATCATGAATATGATTTCAGTAGCCATAATAAATATTAAATATTCTGTGAACTTGTTCTGTGAACATACTCAATCATGTTCATTTTCCCATGTTCTTGATTTGCAATAGAAAAATCTCGAAAATTCCTTAAACAACTTGTTGCCTTTAGCTGACTTTGCATCCAAGTGATTATATGTACAAACAGGATGTACAAATTTATTGCATAAATTTTTAACAGAGAAAAAAAAACAACAAAATACAACTTTAGAAATATAAAATAATGCTTCTTTCAAAACTTCTTAAATAACATGAAGCCGATAGCAAGATTCTTTAAGACGTACGTGTTAGGTTTTTAATGTGAACAAGTGTTTTTGTATGTTGTTCGTTTTTATGTTAGAATGAATGTTTCGTCATAATATTAAATAATGAGTCTGTGTATAACAAACACTCAAGTTGTTCATGAAGAAAAGCTGTCCTACAATGAGCTGCCATTAAGGTGTCAATGATGCCGAAACCCACTAATGTTCATTGTGCTAACAATAACAATAATAATGATGTCGTACTTGAGGCAACAGCGTAATTCTCTTTAAAAAAAAGTTTTGCTTTTACCTGCGTTTGCTTTTAATATACAACGTTCCTTCTAATTTTATGTAACTGCAGGTACAATTTACTTACAGGCATTTTTGTGGTTTACCATTATAGCAACAATAAACATTTTTTTTATTAAGCAAACCAACTTAAGGAAAATTATTGAAGAAATTTCTTTTTTGTTATTATTTTATTACATTTTTACATTTTTATTATTATTTTTGTTAAACATTGCATTAAGCATTTAAATTTTAAATACAATTTTATCTCTTTTTTAGACGATTTTATTTTAAATGATGTTAGTAAAATACTTTTAAAGAACTGCAACTATGTAAAATGCAAAGTGTGAGGGTGGTTGCTGTTAAGTAATTTAAACATTTTGTATTGAATTGTAAAACAACTTATCTAAAATGAAAAGTTTACAGCCAAAAAATAAAATCATGCAGAGAAATATAAAAAAATATTTCCTTACGGTAAATATGATTAGTTTTAAATAAAGTTAAATTGATTATTAAAAGATAACAAATTACAGAAAATAATTGCAGTAAGAAGAAACTTTTTATTACAAAAAAGTATTTGAAATCATTTTGAAAAGGTTTGACTTTTGAAAAAAAGTTTTAAAAAAAGTTATTTGCACTAGAAGAGCCATAAAATATAGGGGCCATTAACTGGCCATCTCTGTTTTTTTGTATAAAAGCAGGATCTGTATACTGTATTTCAACATCAGAAGAATAAAATACGAATTTGCTTGACAGTTACATGCTTCATCAGCATTCGTGGTATTTTCTAATTGAGATTAGGTATTTGTGCTACAATTCATTTCTTGGTTTGATGAATTTATGTTTATATATATATATATTTATATCGTTGTTTGTTAAAGTAGTAGGAACATAATCCATTTTCTTTCATACATAATTGATTTTTAGACTTTTGCTTGTTAATATCAATAATTCCAAATCGAATGAACATACAACTGTAATATCAGAATATATCAGCTGTAGTAAAATATTTAAACCAATAAATTGCTTTTGTTTGTAATGCAAATACTGTTCAAGTTGTTAGATTTATGTAAAGAGCTTTGATTAATTTTAGCTAAATGGAGCTTTTTCAGTTCAAAATACAAAATTTTTTAATATCAAATAAACAACGCAAAATGCCAGTTACACATTAAATTAATACACTCTTAAATATCTGAAGAAATAACTTCACTTTAGTTTATTTGCTGTTCATTTATTCGATTTTTTTTACAATATATTAAGAGAAATAATAAAACAACATCACATAAATCTACCACAAATATTTAAATTGCGAAGTTATTAAAAAATCTTATTTGTTTTAATATAGACATAAAATATGCATATTAGGCAATTAAAAAAATAAATTGAATCAAATATTTTAGCTTTCATTTGAAATTATATCATTTAAAAAAATATATTAAAAAAAACAATAATTAAAATGATTAAAATACTAATAATATAAGTTATATTTTTACATTAATGAAATAATTTTTTTTTAATAAAAAAAAAAAACTAACAACAAAATAAAATAATGTTATTATTTTTTATTAATAGAAATATTGATGAATAACTTTGATTATACGTAATTATATGCAAGAGATCTTGACATAATGATAGTAAAAGCTATTTTGAAAATATATAAAATATTATTCAATTTTGTTTTTAAATCATTTTTAATTAACGTGAACTATAAAAACATTTCTAGGTAGCTATTAATAAAAAAAACGTGAATGGTATTCACCTAAACAATTTAAGCGTAGATGCGTAATTTGTCTCTTTGAATAGAAAAAATATTTAACAATACAGAACGACAACAGGATGCTTTTTGTATTTTATGATTTCGGTAGTGCTTAAAGAAGTTCAAAATTTGAGTTTCGAATTGTTTCAAATTTGTATATTCTTTTTGATATGTTGTTATCAAAAGACATGCTTTGTTATTTGCAAAGTTTTTCACAAAGTATAGGCACTTCGCCAGACATAATTCGTAGAACAAGAGTGTGTAAAAATTATTTTCGTCATGTGCCAGACCACAGAGTGTTTGCAAATTGTAAAAATATGTTTTATTGTTTTAAGCAAAATTAATGAACAGTATATTTTACCAAAAATTTGTCAGATAAAAAATATATTAAAAAAAAAAATTGTTGGGAATCTAGATTTTTCCAACTTTCTTGGTGAAGAATTTGAATAGTAGAATTGGAATTTTAATAAAATATATGTTATATATTGTTAACCCTAAATGGATCATAGGCCCATAATAAATGCTGTTTAAAAGCCATAACGTAAATAAAATATATATAGATTTAATCTCGAAGAAAAAAGAGTTTACTATATGATCGAAGAATAATTAAAAAATTTTATGACCAAATAACTCACATGATGTTAACAGACAAATAATGCTTGTAGAAATTGTTTAAGCAAATTGTTAAAGACCATCCTATAGATTATTGCTCTTTATCTTAATAATATTAACATGGCCCTAGTCGTGCAGGAAAAAATAAGGTCGATATATCTTGCACGACTTTTTCTATCTACATATAAGGAGGTGATTTACTTGCTCTTTCACGGTAAAACGTTTCTCGCATAGTTACAAAACCAGAAGTAATCATTGGTTACTTCAAAATTTAAAAAGAGCTTTGTTCTACTTATTGCGTGCAAGGGACAAAAAAAGATTTATGAATTGGTTCCTAAAAAGCAGTACACAGAGGGAATAAACCGTTCGAAAAACACCGAAATTGACACCATCCGTTGTCAAAAGTGAGCTAAGCACGTTTTTTCTTTATTTAACAACGGATGGTGTTATTTTTCTATGAACACCTGGTTCTTATTTCAACAACAGCCGTTCTTGCTTTGACAACGCTTCGTTCTTGTTTCGACAGCAGCCGTTCTTGTTTAGACAACGCTTTGTTCTTATTTCGACAACAACTGTTCTTGTTTTGACAACGCTTTGTTCTTATTTCGACAACCGTTCTTGTTTTGACAAGCTTCGTTCTTATTTCGACAGCAGCCATTCATGCTTAGACAACGCTTCGTTCTTATTTCGACAACAACCGCTCTTATTTTGACAAGCCTCGTTCTTATTTCGGCAATGACCGTTATTGTTTTGACAACGCTTCGTTTTATTTCGATAACGAACATTCTTGATTGATGAACAGGTCGTTCACAATTTGGCAACGTCTGGTGTTTTTAGATTTTCGTTCTCGATTTGACAACATTTCTTTCTTGATTTGACAACATTTGGTATTTTTTATAATTTCGTTTTTAGTTTGACAGCATTTGGTTTTAGATTTGTGAACGGATGTTCTCGAAAAAGTTAGAACGCTTCGTTCACAATTTGACACCAGCCGTGCATAATTTTCGAACGTCTTTTTTTCCTCTGTGTAGTAAATAAAGGTTAAATGTTTTGTCATTCCTATGAGAATTATTGCAATATAAAAAATTTGCGAAATTGATACTTTTTAAATTTCCGGTTTTCATTTTGTCTTTATTGCTTTGTTTCGTTAAAATTCGTTAAAATAAAAGATTTTTAAATAATAAACAAATCTTTGTTTTTGTTTTCTAAACAAGACTTTGATAAGTTGAATAAATTAAAAATTAATTCAATTTTACTTATTTTGTTAGGCATGTACATATCTATATAAAAAGAAATAAATTATTATTTTTTTTTAATTAATAAATTATCGACATACACTTTTTGGCAGAAATTTTGTTAAATATTTAAAGGTAAAGATCAACAATTGCGTGTAAGTGTGAGCTCTAACTGAAATGTAATTATCTATAGAGAAGTACTTAAGGCTTTATTATTTTATCCATAACACACACAGGCATAATTTATATATGCACACTTCACACTCACATACACATTATGCAATTAGCAAAAGAAGAAAAATCCTTTGAAATTGTTTTCAATAAACTACATTTAATTAT
This sequence comes from Paykullia maculata, assembly GCA_003055125.1. Classification (NCBI taxonomy): domain Eukaryota; kingdom Metazoa; phylum Arthropoda; class Insecta; order Diptera; family Rhinophoridae; genus Paykullia; species Paykullia maculata. Next base: position 16,813 of record NDXZ01021595.1, read on the forward strand.
AGAAACACCTTGTTATTTAACTCATATAGAATAAAAGGTGTATAGTATTATTTAATATTTTAACTTGTAGAAGTTGATTTAAATTGCCTTAGGATTCTGGAAAAATAAAAACAAAGTATTTAAAAATATCTAGAGCGACGTAAAGCAACATACACAAATGTGTATATATTTAACTGTTTAATGCATACGTATATATGTAAGTATGTATATACAGTTGTGTTATAGGTTCGCAATTTTGTCTTTAACTTTTAGCTAATTGAAAATCAAATCAAACATTTTTCCTTTTTTAAATCTATTATTTTTTTGAGCAGAATTTAAGCTTTTTTTTTTGTTTGTTCATTTGTTTTTATTTAAGAAATATTTTTTCTTTAGTTTTATTTAACTTGTTGCTTAAAAACGTCCTTAGTTTTTTATTTTTTGATTTTGTGATTTTCTTTATTTGTTTTTTTTTTTTAATTTTGCCAGTTCTGTTACCAAATTTCGAAGCTTAGCAGATGCTGTTTGTAGCACGAAAACATACACTTGGCTGAACTTTGAAATCTGATTTCATTTACTTACATTGGAAATGTGTACCCAATTGTTTTCTGCTGATATGCTTCTCATCTTCTATGTATGATGAGTTTTTCAATCACACATACATACATACATACATATATACGTTTTCTTACTTACATAGTTCTTGTAACCTGGATCTCTAATATTGAAAAAAAGCCATTCACATATATATTAAAATAAAAAATTTGTAATGTTATCGTTGGCTAGAACGTGTATGGACTAAAATGAAAAGAGTTAAAATCATAAAAAATTGAACATATTTTTATTAAGCTGCATAACCTTAATGTACTAATTAGATTTGTTTAAAAAACATAAACTGTAAGATATGTTCCTTCAAAAGGAGTCGACAATTAGATTTCATCAAATAGCGCGACCAAAAATAGTTGATCCCAATTATTAGTTCTATATTTTTTTGCATTTTTAAAAGTTATGCTGGAAGATTTTTTCTTCAAAAAAAAGTTAAGTTTTTTTACTTCTCTTTAGTGTCTATTGTTTAACAAAGTATATAAAAAATTGCCGTTTATTTGTTTAAACAAGACTTATTAGCATTATTTTAAGTTTATTTTTTTTAAGTTGTTGTGCATTTAATATCGATATTTATTTTAAATATTGCCTTAAACATTTAAAACTAAATTTTTTTTAAGTGATAAACAATTAGAGCCTTTCGTCGTATGATAACTAAGGGTCACTTTAGCTAAAGTGAACAATAAAATGCCCTTTAACTTTTTTCATTTTGCAATTAACAATAGTTTTTTTAAATTTAAAATTATGGCCAGAGCACAAAAATACTAATAACCTTTACAGTTGGCAGCTTTTTTCAAACTAAGTGGCAGCTTTGCTTAAAAAGAAACGGTGACAAATGTGTTTATGGCAACTTTTATTATATAACCCTTACGTTAAAAGTTAAAGGTCGGAAAACACTAACTTTTAGCTTAAAGTATGGTTATAATAATTAAAAGTTCTTTAATGTCCGGTAACGTTTTAAGTTTTTTTGTTTATAAACCGGGCCTTAATTGCATTAAAAAGGAGAAACACTTATGACGTTATCGTGAAATTGAAAATAAATGTTTCGAAAAATATGACAACTAAAAATAATATTTTAGGAAGTTCTTGTTAAAGCTATAGTTTAAAATACTACTGCGGTAATTTATTCGGGTATTTAAGAGTTTCTAGCTTTTAAATTACTATTTGTTGTATTTTTTAATATTCGCAGCATGTGTTTCCCTTCATCACTGTCTTTCAAACCGACCTGTCACGAAAAAGGATAAAAAGGGGAAAACATGTTTTTTAATGTAATGTAGTGTGTATATGTATTTGTAATATATACATAACATGTACAAATAAACTGCTAAGAGACCATTACTATTCTGTATGGTTGATCCCATCTTCCACAAAGGTTTAAAATCATGATTTTTTTGTAGCTTGAAATTAAATTTTTGTGAAGCTTAAAAATATGTGGTTTTTTAGTGTTTTACTCTGTTTAAGATTTATACTTAACAAGCCCAAGGTCAAACGTTGGAAATTTAATATATTAGGTATATTCATTGATTCCAATTGTTTTACATTAGATTCTTCAGGTAGTTTTTTTAACAGTCCGTTTTTACAATTATAGTACTAAACTGCCCTTAATTAACACTTTGACAGCATAGTTTTTTGAGGCTTTAAAAAAGGAATGTTTCGTATCAAAAACGGGGCATTTATGGAAAAATGTATTTTACTTTAATTTTTTAAAGAAAACCTCTATGTATTTCATATTAAGTTTACGGATATTATAATTTAGTTGAGATAACTTATAATAAGCAGCTAGGACGATGGCTATTCCTATGTAAATGAAAAAATTAAAGATAGAATTCAAGAAAGGAAACATTTTTGTAGAGTTATAAAGTGCAAGAACTATTGGCATTCAAAAGCGCTTGGATTTATTTAAGTTTAAGATATAAAGTGCCACATATACTAAAACCAAGTTACGTCCTAAGGCGATTTAGCATGACTAAAACGCTGATTGAGAAACTTAAAATAAATTCATTCTTGCATCTTATTACTACATTCGATAAAAAGGGGGTCTACTTAACGCGGTCAAAGTGCAAAAAATTGTATGCATAGCCCGACTAACTCCGAACATTGACTTCGTAACTAAACATCCTGTGTGCAAAGGTAAAAGTTTATATTTAGTTATACTCTTATAAGACAAAGTTTCAACACTTACGTCAAGTCGAATGTAATTTTTCAAATGTTGTCAAATCTAATATACTGGAAATTCCTCCAAATATATAATTTTTTGCCCTAATGAATTCCTTTTTGCTGATAATATTTCATTTCTTAACATACATATGTTAAAACAACTCTCAAACGTTTGATGTTTTCAAAAAAATTTGATATTTTCAAAAATAATCTTGAATCATTCTCAATTGTTTATTATAATTTTTTAGTTTAAATACATGTGTATGTGTTTGTACCATCTTTCATGCTTATATCTTTCAAAATAATAAAAGAAATACATTAATCTCGTGGTTTTCGAGCTAGATAAACATGAATTTATTTTTTAACTCATAAAAATTAAAAATGTTTTCAATTGGGCGTGTCACGGACAGATTATAAATGAACTTTGCCGCATCAACTGAGAAATCCCCTGATGTATTAAAACTAAGAAAGTGCGTGTAAGATTAACGGCTTATGCTTGACAAGTAGATGCATGTTTTCTTAAAAATAGGAAATTTTGCGTCTATTGTTTTCCTTTTCAAACGTCAAATTAATGGATTTTAAATTGACAGTGCCAAAAATGGTTTCCATTATACTGTTATGGTATGTTTTTCTGTTCATAAACCTTTTCACAAGAAAGTGTTAAGACCTTTAGTTTCAAACAATTATTTTTGTGCAGTTTTATGTTAAGACAAAATTCAAAAATTTTTACTTTGTACTTGGATAATTTTTGATAAAGTTTTTTTTGAATTGTAGTAAATTATGAATATTATTTTTTTAAATTCTTTTATTAATTTTAAAGAAATGTGTTCTGTATGAAAATTTTAAATATTTTTATACAAAATTAGTTTAATTTACCTTCGTTTATTTATATTTATAGAACTGTTTTTTTGTATTCAGAAATTCGAATTTTTTTTCTGATGTTTGAAATTTTATTTTAAGTAAAAAAAAAACAATTATTAAAATAATAAATCCCTAGAGTTCATAGAACTTAGATAAATTGTAGCTTCCTTTTACATTTTTGCCAACTGTATTCTTGCGAAGCCAAATAAAAACCAAACAAAAAAGTTTCCAACCGTTTGCATGCAGTCAATTGGAAAAAGGGCAACTCTTTTTTACAGTTTTTTTTGTTAAGTTTGCCAACCGTAGAAATGACAGCAACAACAATCCTTTTTTTTACTACAAAGGACAGATACAGTGTATTATTTTTAGTAAATATGTATGTATGTACGTATGTAAGTATGTAGGTGTGTATATGTATAATATTAACATAGAGTAGTGTAGTGGAAATAGGTTTTTATATTCTTTAACCTTAAATAGGGTTTAAAGACTGTATATTTAAAGAAATTAAAAAAAAAATATTTCAATATATTTATGTGGTTTGCCAAAGAAAAAAAAAAGGATTTTTTTATGCCTGAAAAAAACATTATTTGATTAAGCAGTCTTAAGGAGTAGTGTTTACTTAGCGTATCCCACATATTGTACTACGTGTTTATATGCTTCCATGACTTTGTGCCAACATTAACGAGAAACAGCAGTGAACCCTTTCTTTTTTTCAATTTTGTTACTTTGTTTCTGAACAAAAAAAATGCTTTTGCTTTTCTTTTTTAATGTTTTGCTTCTTCTTTCTATACTCATACATACATATATACAGGTATGTTGTGTATAAAAGTTAATTGGCAATTGATTTAATATTTACTTTTGAAACATTGTTTTTAAAGTTCCAAAGAATACTTTACAAAGAAGAAAAGAGATTAAATTAATTTATGCTGGCAATTTATTTAAGGTTTTGATATTTTTGTTTTGAAAATTGTTTTTGTAGCCCTAAATAAAAAGTGCTCCATTGTTGTTTGATAGACAGTAAAAAATAAAAATAACACTGTAGAGTGAAACAGGTTGTGGTAAATAGTTTCAATTAGATATCTTAGGCTTAGTTTTATTTGACATTTGTGTAGAAATAATACATAGAAAATATATGTATATCACCAAATTAAAGACAACAAAATTTTTTGTTACTTAATTACTCTTAATTTATGGTTTATAAAACCCATAAGTGTTTATAAATAAACGTCAGCAATGTTTTTTTTGCT
>NDXZ01021595.1:21698-54245 GCA_003055125.1 Paykullia maculata
AATTTTTAATTTTTAGGTTTATGTACTTTTACATTTTTTATATTAAAATTATCGAGTGTTAAATTTTAAACATTATTAAAAATATTTTAATTGAAATGCTGACTATAGATGCTCAAACAATGTTCCCTTAATAGCACAAATGTACCTGTGCAAACTTCTAAATGATCGGTCCATTTTCAGTTACATATTCTTCCTTTTAGTGCCACAAGAACATTAAACTTTAGTTTCTGCTCATTAGCATACATACATAATATCAATAAATGTATGTATACCATGAGAATATATATACCATAACCAAAATTCCTTCCTTCCATATATCAAATCATATCTTTTTTAAAATTTCATATCAGAATCGCAATTAAAAATGAGAACTAAGCCCTAATCTAATATTATAAAAATTTATATCAAAGCGGAAAATGTCAATATGGTCACTCCTGGTCGACTATAATTTTTATACCCTTCACACATGTGGCAAGGGATATAGAGGTTTGTCATTCCATATGTAAGTTCTACAATATTCATTTGATAACTCATAGATAAAGAAGTCGATTAAGCCATGTCTGTCTGTCCGTCTATATGTCTGTCCGTGTGTTAGTTAAAATCAAGTTTTCGTAGCTCCCATGGGTCACCCTATAAATAAACGGCTAAAATACAAGCAAAAAAGACGACTGCCTCTTTTTTTACACAAACAAATTTTTTTTTGCAGCTTCGAAAATATATATTTGAAAAAAATTAAACCCTTTGCCCAAATGTGCCATAAATGGTGAAGAGTATATAGCGCTCTTATTTGTTTCAGTTTAATCTTTTTTGCTAGAGTGTCGTAGAAACAAACCTTTGGCTAAAATATCAAAAACATTTGTTACAACTTTAATGAAGTTGAATTTCAATAAAAATAACATTGAGAAGAGAAAACATTTTTGCAAAGTTGCCTTGTTATCACAACTGTCAGCCTGGAACTAAACGGTTTGCTATAAATAATCCTCTATTAAGTAATCGTTTACCATAGCAAAGTAAATAGTATTAAAAAAATCTTAGTAAACAAAAAAGGAAAAAAAATACATTTCAAATTATTTACTTACGAGATTTTAACAAATTTCTTAAGCCTCTTATATTAGGACCACAAAAATATAATAGACTTACATTCCTTTAAAATGCTGTTTAAATATTTTAATCTTTAAAAGAAGTCTTTCAATTTTTATAAATTATTATGAATAAACCCATATAAGTAAATTCTTAAGTAGTATGTCTCACATAACAAAATTGTACATGTACTTAAATACATACATTCATACTTAGATACCTAAATACATATTATTCCCATACTTAGACTGACACGTTTTCCCATTTAATTGTACCCACAAATAATTGTTACAAAATGCTTTTTGTTGCTAAATCTGATTCGGACCTCTCTTATCCTTAAGACCATAACCATAACAGCAACAAAAAAGTCAATAACAAACACTAACCATAAGAACATAATGCGAGTGAGCTGGGTATAGAAAGCCATCCATTTTCTGTACTAAATTACCTAAGTCAAGGAAAAGTACAAAAGAAAAACAGATAAAGAAAAAAAAAACAGCTAGAGGGAAAAATATTATGTGGAAGAAAATTTTCTCAACCGTTTCAGTGAGTCCAAAAGCACAATTACTTTAACGCAAATGTAATGTTATGTTTTTTTTTTGTATTTATTTATTGTAACTTATGATATTAACACAAAGAAAGCTGAATAAATTTACCATATAATTAAGAAAATTTTAACGATAATTTTAAATATTTTAAAAATGGCTTAATTTATTGCTAACTATTTTTGAAAGTCTTAAAAATTTAAAGTATTTAAAAAACTTCTTTAAAATAAAAAAAAAATTTTTCTTTCTAGTGATTTATTTTCACACATAGAACCTGAACTTGTCATAACTAGATGATCATATATTTTGAAATAGTATCCCCTTGCATATACATTTGCTAAGCAAAACTAAGAAACTAAAAAAATTGCTTTATAATTTTGCAATTTAAAATTCTTTTTTATTAATTAAAAACAAGCAATATAATATTTTTCACAATACTTTGGTTATAGATTTTTCAAAACATTCTAAAAAGAAACGTTAAATTTTCATTCAAGTTTTAAAATTTTCTTCTTAATAAAATATCTATTTACATCAAAAATGTTCTATTTATAGTTTTATATTACACATTTTTCTCTATTGTTCTCCATAATTTGTTAGCTTATTTTCTGCCATTTTCCTCTTCACAAAATTTATTTGTAAAGAAAAGGTTCAGTTCTTCTCTTTTTCCTAATTAAACCAACTGCCAAAAGTTTACGCAATAGATTTTCCCTCAGTTTATGTTTTGCACAAAAAAAAAAATTAAGATAAACACCAAAATCTCATTATGGGTGTGGATAAATACCTTTGCCTTTATATACAAATGTATTAGTACAATTTTGCCTTTGTATTCATGTGCGTGTATTTAGGGTTAATGGTATATGTGTGTTTTATGTGAGAAACCATTCATTAACATGTCACGTCAATAGAAGAAAAAAAACAATTTAATGGTTTGTTTATGATTTTATCTTGTCTTGAAGTGAACACAAGCACACAAACACATATATCACTTAAATAATTGTACAAGTTAAAAGCTTAACACACATAGTTACACAAAAAGCAGAACGTGTGTGTTAGTGTTTGTAAACACCTATGTCAACTTAAATGAAAACAAAAAACACCCAAAAAAACAAAAAAAAAAAAAAGTGGACCCAATACATACATGTAGAATATTTATTTAAAAATGACCACAATACAACAGTAGATCTTGTTATGCTAACCGAAAAACTAAACGGAATTTAACCGACCACCCATTATTATACATATACTTTAGCATATATATACGTACGTTCACATGTACATATAGGGTCAATATATAACCATTGTATATTATATAATATGGTTAACGCTTACGGCCACGTACACTGCATTGCCTTAATTTAATTACACTTGAAATTGAAAAATTATTTTTAAAGTTGTAAAAACTACTTTCATTGAATTAGATAATAGTTTCGAAGAATGAATGATAAATCAAATATTTTTAAGTGTCAAATAATTAGCTGTTTTTGGTCAAATGGACTATTGACAAAATGCGATTCATCAATTTAAATGCTTTCCCTTTTATTAAGCTTTATCTGTCTGTTTTGTGGAAAAATTCCTCCTTTAACAACTATTTATCAGGAATATATGGGATTAATCTTAACTGTGGAGAGCTCCCATAGGCAATTTGGCATTAAACTTAATTATTAAATTTAATAAAAAAACTTAAAAATCAAAAAATTAAAAATAAACTGGTCCAAAATTTTCAATAATATTGACTTAAAAAAAATAAAAATAATTAAAAATTTAATCATTGTTGTTGCGGCAACTACGATGCAAAGTTTTGCGAGGGAATAGCAAAAAATTTGCAGCTGAAGTAAAACTAAACAACAAACGGTTGCTGTTAAGCTAAAAAAGTATTACCCAGCAAAAACTTGGTTATGGTTACGGTATTACTACGAAGTAGTTTTCTAATGACAAGACTATAATGTGAAACGTAATAACTTGTTTTTTAAATATCTACTAAAAAATAAAAGCCGCATACACTTGGTTGAATAAACTTTAAGTATAAGTAGTTACATTTCAGCAGATGTTTATGATTTGCATCACGTTTTGTAAATCGACTTTTCTAAGTGTTTCTTTAAAACGTCAAGTACAGCAGTAACAACCTCAGTTTCGTTTTCAGAAATCTATATTAATATATTTCTGATACTGAGTTCTTTAAGGTCATTCATTCAATTGTGTATTTTACTTACTAAAAGTAGTTATATGATATTATAAAAGTAATAACTTATTCAATCCCTGATTTGTAGTCTAAAGGGCTAATTTATTCATTAATATCAAGTGGTTTTTCTATGACATTAAAATGATGCCTTAGACAAATCTCTATTTGTAGGAAAATAGGGAAAATACTTGCCTCCAATGACATTACCCTGTTAAAATAATTGGTTAAATGCCATTGAGTAAATAGCGTAACTGCAGTATTTAAGCATTTGAACTCATTACAAAGAAATGCAAGTTTGAGCTATTAATTTACATCCAGTGCATAATTTTAAACGCACTGAATTTAGTTTGACATTAAAATTATTGTTGTTCAAAATAAAACAGAGCAAATTTAGCTTTTTTTGGTATTGAAATACTTGGTTTAGTAATAATTAGAGACAAATAAATCTATCAAAAACTACACACCAATATTTTAATAATAAAACCTGTTTAACTTATTGAAATTGCAGAGTTTTGAATTGATTTACACATACGTATATGAACAAAATAACACTATTACATACATTACTTTTGACAGCAGCCTTAGGAGGTACCCGTACCTCTTATAACTCTATGGTTGTATATATATGAATAAACATACATAAATACAAGCTTAAATATATTTTATTAAGTCTACAATGGGGACTAGAAGTATAACAAAGGTTAACTTGTTTATTTCTAAACTACCAGATGCAAAAACATCTTCATGCATCAAAAAGTGTCTGGTGCTGCTCTAAACTATAACACAACAAATATTATAAAATCTTTTAGGAAAATCCAACCTTCTACTATGTGATAAAATAAACGCATATATTTAAGAATTTCATCATATACATATATCTTATGGCAAATATTTGCTTATATTCATGTCACCACAGGCATAACACGGTTTTTTGTATTTGTGTTAGACACAGTTTTACGACAGTTTAAACAAACACACATAAGCAAATAAATGTGGGCAGTGTAAACACAAAGTCAACATTTTTATTGCCTTTAATTAAAACACATGATCATTCTGTTAGTATATTTGAAAAATGCCATAAATAGTATAAGACTCTTACAAAAATGAGTTTAGTTTTCTCAAAATTGTTAGGCAAATAAGGGATTTACATATCAATGCTAGAAATATTGTAAATAAATATGGGGCATATGGAAAACTAGCAGATGGAACAAAAAAAGTTATCGTAAAGTTGGGAAAGTACAAATGTATGTCAGATAAAGCTTTGCAAGTCAGGTTTTAGAAAACGGTTAAAGGGGTTCCAGATAAAAGATAACATTTTTCTTTAAGATTAAAACCCTTAAACACAAATTATATTTCAGACTGGGATAATTTTTTAACCTTCCTTCCACTAAGGATGGTTTATGTAGCTGAAATGTTTCACGAGATGATTTTATTGTTTTATGAAGAGGTTTTTTTTCGTTAAGTAACACTTACTAATAATGTTTTTTAACAAAGAAAAAAATCCAAACAATTTTGTGATGTTTTTTTATAGATTGAAAAATTGTCGTTAGTTAGTAGATATATAGCAAACTTGAAGTGTCTTTATAGTTGTGTAACAAAGTATGTTTGTAGATACACATACATATGTATTTCCAAGTACAGCCAAACAAAATATTTTGGTAAACACACATCTTAAATATTTAATTTATTCAATTAATAAAAAAATACGAAAAAAGAAAACCATAGAGAAATTAATAGCTAAAGGCCATGTTAGTTAAATTAAAAATCGGTAAACGAGAGTGAATGTTAATTGAAGTTGAATATGATTATGTATTAATGAAAACTCTTTTGTAATTAGAAAAAAGTAACTTGAACTGACTTTGTTAGGGTAACAGAAATAGAAAACTTTCTTCTTCTTTTTTATTGTTATTGTTAAATTTTTGGAATTTTATTGGAAAGATAAAATTGATAGTATATAGACTATAGTTGACTATTAAATTTTAGCTGTTTACTACTTTTGCTTATTTGAGTTCATATATTATAGCTTGAAGGGCCAATTTCTTACACTAAGAAATTATTCCAGAAATTAATAATAGGTTTTTGTTAATAAAGATCGTGGTTGGTTAAAAAAAGTTAAAAAAATCATATAAATTATTTTAATTATTTTAAGAGACCAAAGATGTATATTATTAACTTATAGCAGTAAATCTAGCTTAAAAAAAAAATTAAACAAATTAACTTTTAGCTTTGATCAGCTGAACAATTTGTTATTTATATTAATAAGCTAAAACCATAGTTGCCATTATCATATCAAAAATTCTTAAAAAAAACGAAACAAGCAGTACAGTTGGTGATCAGTAAACAACTTAACCATTTTTATAGAGTTTTAGTAAATTGAATAAAAGAAAAACAATTACAATAAAAAGAACCGTTATACAATACACATAGCTTACTTACAGTGGGATAATGTTATTGAAAATTAAAAAAAATATTTTTAACAAATATATTTAGTTTTAATAAAAAAGTATTAATTTTTCAAAGCTTTTGCCATCTTTGTTTAGCAGTATAAAAGCATAGTTTTTATATTATAGTTAGACATATGACATAAGCAGATTGAATAATGTTATTTAGTAATATTAAATGCACCTAAAAAATAACTTCAATATCTCTCAGAGAGCAAAATATCTCTTATTAAAATGATATCTAAGTCAGCAAAGAGTACACCGAGTTGTAATATAAAGAGGAAAACTAATTTCATTTTTCTTTTCGATTCTAGTTTCAGATAGAAAAATGGAACTGTTAAATAGTAACTTCAACAGCATTTTAAATCAGTAAATTTATGGCTTAAGAAAACAACTTAATTATTACCACGCCAAAAGTATATTGATCAGTGTTCCCTTAGTAATTTATTTTATAAGTATCTTTGAACATTTCTTATAGCTCTAATAAATATTGGTTTTCAAAGGAACTTTGCTAAATATTTTCTTATTACTAATCCATTATACGAGTTTTACAAAATCCAATTAAAGCATCTAAGAAACAACGGACGCATAAAATGCTTTTGAAAGACTTGTTTAAAGAATAGGAAAAAAACAACAAATAAACTAAATTGCGTGCCCATTACTTTAATGTTACGTCAGGAGAATTAAGTTGAAATACGTTTTAATTATTCAGACATCCTTCAACACTCACATGCTAAATATGTTATGTTAGCATTAAAGTGACACAAATAAAAATAAAGGTAATAAAACTAGACAAACTAATAGAAATAAAAATCGTTTCCTTGTTTAAAGTTATTTATAGACGTTGACACAATTTAGTTATTTGATCCGAAAAATTGAATTAAGCAAATTTTTTTGAGAAAAACTTTGTGTCTTTGTTGCTGTATTGAAGCAATGCAGCGAAAAGTAACGATATGTTTGCGCAAGTTTAAAGCGAGCATGTTTTGTCCAGGCACATTTGAAAACATTAGTTTTGTACTTTTAAAGATGTTTTGCATAAGATCCTGGAACACTAAGATTTTATAAATCCAATGTCAAAAAAATAAGACCATTAACGGAATAATAGAATTAATAGAAAAGTAATGTTTTTTTTATCTAACAAAACATACAGTTGCCCAATATTCATAAATAATTTATACCATTTTAAAGGTTTATAAGAAAGATTTCTCAAACAAACAAAAAATTTATAAACCTTTGACAGCTTTAAAAATCGTATATTCAATATATGAAATTAACCTTTAATATTGCATCTAGAAAATATTTTTGTATATAAACGAACGTATTAAATATATTTTTTTTAAATACTTAAAATACAATGGGAAAATAAAGGCATTCGATAACGATCAAAATTTTGTTTTATTTGCATTTAGCATAGGAATTCCAATTAGAATTTTTAATTTTTGATTGATATCGAAAGTCATAATTTGCCTAAAGAACTTCTTAGAGTTTTTGTTTGAAAATAACTTATTCAGATATTTTTTTTAAATAAAGAAATAAGAATCTAAATATTCTTTATCCATAAAGAAGGTACAAAACAATTTCATTCACCTGGAAAATTTTCTACGAATAAGTGGTTTTTAGATTATCTTCGCACCAACCCGATGGAAACTAGAAGTTCATCCTTTTAGAACAACAAATAAAATCCATTTATAACTTTAACTAGAAAGTTGTTACTCTATAATTTTATTACCTTAAAGAAATAACAATTTTAATTATAAACATCTCTTTACTTTTCTCCTTATTTAATTGCAGTTTAAAAACAACTTTAATGCTCTCAACACATGTTTGCATGATATAAACGAGACATTTACGTTAATCAATTTAAAAGGTATGTACTAGAAAGTAAGAGAAAATTGAATTTCGTTGTTTAGTTTTTGTTTGTTATTGAAAGTAATAGCGGTAATATAATTATCGCTTTAATTAAATGATGATATCTTGCACTGCAGATAACAGCAAATTCCCCTTCTATGTGTTTCGATAAAGCTGTTTATATGTTGACGTGTTTTAAAATTTTGCTAAGCAAAAAAAAAAGAAGTTTTTAACCCCAAGCCAAAACACTTGAATGGTTTCAAAATTGCGTGTTAACTTTATTCCAAGGGATTACGTTATATATGTGTTCCTCATTATTGTGAATAAATATATTTATATGTAGGTGGAAATCCACCTTTGCACATACAAAATAACCAAACAAAATTGCAATGAACTTTATAAACATGAAATTACTTAAGTTTTTAAATAATAATGATCATTAGAGCAGATAAAAGAAGAAGACAAAAAACTACAATATTTGCAGATAATAAAAATTATTTTGAAAAGAGAAATAAGATAACCAAAAACTGTTAATTAGTTGTGGTTTTTATTGGATATAACATTTTGGCATATTGACGTACAAAACAAAACCCAATCAACGAAAATTGATGGCCAGAATAGTGTAGGAAAAAAAACCAAAGCCAAAAAAAAAGATAATTACAATTGAGCTTACACAAGAACATTAAATACTTGGCATAATATTATCCTAATACATATTAAATGAAATTAAGCAAAAAGTTTTAATGCTTAAGGGTAGTTTTAGTTAATTAAAGTAATTAAAGGCACAGATAAACTTAAGAAAATATGATTATTAGTACAACAGATGTTTGCTGATATAAGACAAAATAGAATGTGATATGTCTAGAGATTATCTTTAAATAACTTACATTTAAATAAAAGCTATAATTTATTTATTATTTTCAAATAATTGTTAAAGTTGAATTTAAAACCTACATACTTAAAATGGAATTTTTTTTAAATTAATTTAAGGTTATTTTTTTTTTTATTTTATAAAACATTGCAAGAATTTTACAAAATAAAGGATTTAAAAATTTTTTTTGTTTATTTAATAAAGTTTAAAAAAAAAAAGGTTTAACAATCTTCTTTTTGACTTGCAAAGGGACTCTTATTCTGTTTGGTATGAATTTATTAGAGGAACTTATACTAATAAGACGCTGAGTAAACCAGCTAAGAAACTTTTAAGTAAATGAGATGTTTACTTTCACTATGAAAATAAAATAGTCAACATTTTTTATCAAAAAAAAAAAAAAAAATGCCATTAGACTTAATGGCACCTTTACACTTGATCACCTCTAATGCTCATCAATACGCATAGGTTTGAGCATTTTTCGATAAGAACAGTAAGGGTTTGTATGTCATTATTTGCTTACAAAATTCTCATCTCATTATATTTCACTCAACATCTCTCAACTTAACAGCATCTCATCACTAGAAAAACGACATTAGATGAAAACGAAAATGTAAACACCCTTACAAAGGATACATGCGGGTGTATACATATTTGCACATATATATATATTTGCTATTTAACTAACCCTATTATCATCACGTTCTTATTTGCTCAAAATAAATGTTTACGTCTAGTGTTATTCAATTATTAGATTAAATTTCATTAATCAACGATAAGTCAAACTATAGACGCAATTAATTAATTACTTAAAATATTTTTAAAAATTTCAATAATTTCAAATATTGAATGTAGAAACAGAAAACATACACAGAAAAAAATATCGGACCTTTTTTTTAATTAAGGTGTTATTAGAATTCAGAAATAAATTAATTACGGTTTTAACTAATTCAATTATTTGTTAGATTAACAATTTTATGTTTTTTCTTTGTACCCCGGTTCGAATCACGGCAAAGGAAGAAGTTAAAAAAATTAAAATTGAAATTTTAAAAAAGGCCACACACACCACTTCACTTATCAATGATCTGTACACACCACCCAATCGTATGGGACGTTGTTTCGAGGCAAGGACAGATGACGCAAATGTTTAATGTCAATGAATAAAAATGAATGAAATAATTTATTTTCTAAATCTAAAATTTTGTTAATTGGAAAAAATCTATGTTTTTATATTTTTAATATTTTAAATAATTCATATAATCATTTTGGTGATAGGTGAAAATTTGAAAATTTTTTTCTTTGGTTTAATCATTTTGGTGACTAAAACTATTTTTTAGTTTCTTCTGTGTACTTATGTGTGTATCTTTAAGATTTTCGATGTGTTCGATGTTTGGAAAGGCTATTAATATAATAACGGGTTACTAAATATCAGCTTCAAGGCTTTCTTATTCTTATTTCTTATTTTTGTTCAATATTTTTTTGCCATATTATTTTAACGAATAATTATTTTTCTGTGTTTGGCTAAAAAGACAACTTTGATTTTTAAAAATTGTATAGAAGATCTTAGCGTGGTTCTATAGAAAAAAGGTCACCTCTATTATGGCGGATAGGTAGAGGAATAGTGGCTTCTTAAGAATATTATCTTGTTTTGTTGCAATATTTGATATAAGACAAAGAATAAAAGACATACATATTTATCTTATTAGAGGAGTTAAAATAAATTCTACAGCTTTATAAAATGTTACCATATTATCATTTGTGTTTGATTATTGTTTAATAAGAACTTTTTAAATTTCAAAATACGTAGACTGTTTAAACAATTCGACATTTCTATTAATAAATGAATATTTGTACAAAACATACTTGCAATAGTTTGCCATATACCACCACAGCTATGTAACACATAAAAGATGTATCCTAAATGATAGTAGCTTTCTTATAAAAGATAAAACTCAGGGTAAAAACATTAAAGAAGAAATAACTTTATGGAATATGTACAAATATAAACACAGGTTTAATATCTTATGGTTATTATTTCCATATGTGTAATATTCTACAATAAAAGCTATTACCAGCGTAATAAAAACCTCTGATATAGTTATTTCGTATACGCGCACACACACACCTATTCCTATTAAATACATATTTATTTTGTGCTGTAGTTATGCCGATATATAAAACTTAACCGTAAATAAGCAAAAAAGCCATAAAAATATCTGAATACCCATTGGAATACTAACATATGCATATGCTAAGAAGAAGAAGAAGAAAAGAAAAAACATGATGGGTTTCCTTACAGCTATCAAGCAAAATAGCAAGAAAATCGTGAGAGGACCAACTATACAAACTGCAAATACATTATTTAAAGTGTGAAAGTGTTTATTGCTGATTTCCTCTTTCGAACTTCACACATATCTATACGAAGACGTATCAACCAACCATGAGCTCGTATAAATGCATACAGCTACCATTTAATATGACTAGTAAATTCTTGTGCTAAATATTTTTGTATGTTAAAGTAATGTCAGTATATTCTTAGTAATCGTTTTAGTTCTTTGTAAGCATGCCATAGTATACGCAAATCCTTATAGCAAATATATATATATGAATTAATGTTATTATCATGCAAATTGCGTTATTATAAATTTATACATGTACAAGCTTCCAAACTAATTATGGTACAGGCATGTAGATCTATAAAACTTAAAAAAATATTTTTATTAAATTCCGTATAGTAATTTGCAATGAAATCTGATTTGATATGAATTTAGGTAGTTAAATGTGCTTGAAACTACAGACAGTTTGTAAACAGTGTAAAGAATTTTGTTAAAAAACAAAAATAAACTTAAGTTAATCAAAAGAATAAAAAAGTACGTAATTAAATACATTTAAGTGAATCCTATAAAATGTTTATTAGAAATAACATATTCTTTTGGAAGTTGTTTTAGAACTTAAAAAAATGTTTATCAAACGTTCGACTTTTTTTTTTACTTTGAAATATTAAATTAAATATAAATATTCGAAGCTGTATGAAAGAAGTATATTTTTTTGAATTTTTAATATAAAAATTAAGGCACTAATGCAAGATAAGAATTGTGTTTTTCTTGTTTAGATTTGGCTCTTTAACAATTCACAGAAAACAAATTATCAATTAATAAAGCAATAACGTGGTTACAACAAAATTAACGTTAATTAAAATAAATAATTTGTAAAAATAATTTTCCATATTTGGAAAACTTCTAATAAAAAATTTTTCACATATAAATTTAAATTTATTAAACTGAAGTTATTATGAAAACAAACTAAAAAAAAATGTTTTGTGTCTCTAATTAAAACCAATATATATTTGGTTGTGCTAAATCTTATATACCCTTCACCGCGTGTAGATATGTAATAAGAAATGTATTTTAGGCATGTGCGTATGTGTATTTACATGTCCGAAAGCTTATCAAAGTCTTAGAAAATTTGTTATTTTCATGATAAAAATATTTGTCTGTTCAGGTTTTTCGCCTACAACTTTGCGGACTCAAAGTCAATTAGTCCAACTTTTTTGCTTAAATCTCAGTTGGTTATTGATGGAAATTACCAGTTTTCAATACCGATTTTCTCGAAAATATTTCCAAAAGTTGTATACCACATATAATTCTAGATGGCTTGTGTGAGCTATAGAAGTTGATTTCAACCAACACACGAACAGCCGGTAAGAGGGTCTGACAGACAAATGGATAGAGAGACATGACTTTCCTATCTAAAAGAATGAAAATAACTGTACTTTTTGGGGATGCAAGTGATTATTGTAGAAATCACAAACGGAATGATTAACGTATATATCGTCATGCAAAACACTCTATTTAACTTTTTTTAAATTTTACAGGAAAAACAAAAAACTTGTTTAAATAATAGTCGCATTCGCAGATAGGCCGTTTTTGTTATGTTAATAAAATCGTTGTCCAGAATTAATAAAAGAATGTCTATTTTGAATGCTTTGTCACATGTGGTGTAAGGTATACAAAAACCTCATGCTTGATAAGTTAATTTCTTCCAAAACTTGACATCACTTTTATCTTCTATGGCCATCCCCCCGTATTAGCTATATTTGCTATATTTTTTTAATATTGCTTATACTCTAAAAATTACTTGCTATCAGCTATTTATTTACTCTCAGCAAGCTAAGATTACTTAGATTAAGTAAGTGTGTTCGTTCATTGTTTTGTATCAATTTCAAGAGAGAAAATTAATTCAGTTGATGTTAAGCGCAAAGGTAAAATAGAAAAAAACAGTGAAGAAGAAATAAAATAACATAGCGAAAAAGCTAACAATTTAAAAAAATTTAGGGTAAAAACAGCGATTCCTTATCTGGTTGAAATTGTGTTAGTGGCTGTTAACCTCTCAATTTTAAACCATAATAAGCTTTTCATGCTATGAGGACAAAACAACATAAAACAATTAAAACTGAATTTTTAATTGTTTTGTGTTAATCACATAATAGTCTTATAGATGTTTAAATAGCGAAATCAAATAAAATTAAATAATTTAATATACAGAAAAATATTTGAAAATATTGAAAAACGTTTCATTTAAAATTTTGATTTAATTTTTTTATTGAAAAAAAAATTCTTTAAGAAGATAATGAAAAGAAAGTTAAATACATCAATATTTTTGCACCGAACTTAACAACTCTATTCATAATAAGTTTTATATATTTTTTTGTTGAATGTCTTGTTATCTTGTTTAATCTACTACATTTTTTTTGACACAAAAACTTTGCCAAATATGCAGAAAACATAAATCAAATAGAGTTGATGAACAAAAATCGATTTGTTTATAATCATTTTAAATATTTATGAAATATTGTGGCCTACAATTTCATATACTAGTCTCTTATGTCTTTATTTTCTAAGGAAACTTAGTAGACAAGGAGAAAAATGTTCTTAGTGAAAGTTTAAGAGTTTATGTGTTGTCGTTGTATTAAAAATTAATTTTGAAGTGGAAGAAAATTGGTTTCTTAAATAAAACATATAATATTGCACTCGCTTAAATTTAAAACTTAAATAAGGGGGGAGATAAACAAGAACATCAAGGAGAACATGTGAGATCCAAATTAAAAAGGTAATTTCATTGAAAAAGATATTAAAAATTTAAAAATAAGCAAAATTCATTATTTAAATTAATTTTTAAAAATATGAAGTCATTTACTATTATCATATTGTAGGACGTTAATCTTTATGGATATTAAATGCTTTTTTTATTATTTATTAAAAAAAACTACCCAATTATTAAAAAGCCAATGAACAAATTTCTACAGTTTATATTAGTACTTAAAAACACGTTTTGAGTATAAATTGCCCTAAAGGAACATTTGTTCTTATTTTCTATGCTCCTACAAAATATACTCTATTACATCCGCTTTCCGTTTTATTTCAGCTGTTATCGTCAAATGCATTATTTTTTAACCTGTAAGGCTTAAGAACTCAATACATTTTCTTCATCCTCTTCCTATCCATAAAATTTACTTCTATCATCACTTTGTGTAAGAAATTAGCAAAAAAAAAACACACACATAATCTTTGGGAAAAAATGTATAGCAAAAAAAACTTTTTTTTTTTCTTTTATAGTACAGATGTGAACAAAAACAGATGTTACAAACTTAAAAAATTTCATAATATTTTTATAGTAGTTGAAAACTAATTTTATTAAAGAAAAGCTACTTAAAATCGTTTATATTTTCAAGGTGCAAACGAAAATAAATATCTTAAGGTAAAAGTTGTAAATATTTACTTAGGAAGAATATTTAAAACTTTTGGAAAAAAAAATTATAATTATTAAATATTTATTGTTTATTAAGCGGTTTAAAGTTATTTAAAGATAATAATTAATGAAACAAAATGGCGCCTTATTTAAATAAATAGAATCTTTGAGGGCAACAAAATAACCACTGCTGGTTTTATACTAATAAAGGAAATTTAAATTAAAATTCAAAACAGGCCTTCCAAACCTATTTCAGTGCCTAAGAATGTGCATAGATTGATAAGTATTTTTAAAGAACGCTTAAGTAAAACTGAATATTTGCAAAATTTTAAGAAATTTTTAAAAGAAATGGTAAAATTACTTTAATAAAATTAGTTTTCATATACACCCAAATAAAAAGTATGGTTGAGTATGATAACGGTGATATGATTACAGATTATTTTGATATTCTATGATCACTGCAATCGTAGTCATATTTTACGTTAACACTATGTTTATAAAGGTTTCTATAAGGGCTGTTTTTTTATAGAGGTATACTACTTTAAGTTGGCACCACTTTTTAAACTGGCCGCCATTTTGTCAGCTGTCAAGTGATTTATGTTTACTTTGGTTTAGCATTTCAACGCGAATAGACTGACGACTAAACAACGCTTCTAAATTGTGCAAATTTTTTTTAAAATTATGGTTCTGTTCGAAATACGTATCGCGCACTACGTCCATTTTATTTTATTTAGCGATGAAGCTCACTTTTATTTGAATGGATACGTCAATAAACAAAACTGCCGTATTTGAAGTGACGATAATTCTTAAGTGTATTTTGAAACACCGTTACATCCAGAAAAACTGACTGTTTTATGTGTATGTGCTGGTGAAATCATTGGTCGATACTTCTTTAAAAACTATGCTGGTCATATTGTTACAGTCAATGGTGGCCACTATAGAGCCTTGATTGCCGACTTTTTCTTTCATCAATTGAACAAGCATGATGTGCAAAGGCTGTGGTTTCAACAAGAGAGCGCAACATGTCACACAGCTCGTGCCACGATTGATTTATTGAAGGAAACGTTTGGTAACCGCAGAGTTTCATTATTTGGACCCTTGAATTAGCTTCCAAGATGGTGCGACTTAAAGCTGCTAGACTTTTATCTGTGGGGATATGTAGAGTCGCTAATCTACACCGATAAGCCCGAAACGATTGATCACTTGGAGGACAACATTCGCCGCTTTATTGCCGATATACGGCCACAAATGTTGGAAAAAATTCATCAATAATTGGACCTCCAGATTAGACTCCGTCCGAGAAAGCCATGGCGGTTATATGCCAAAAGTCACATTCAGATTATAATGCCAGAAGATTATCTTTCGAATAAAGAAAATTTCATGTCAATTTAAAAATTCATCTTTGTTTTATTTCATTTCAGATTTCTATACCTCTATAGAAAACATCCTTTATATATGCTTGCAAGAATCATTATTGCCTTAACTATAAACTTGGTTACCCATCATCATTAATATGTTGCTCTTAAAATATATGATAACCATAATCTAATGCTTTTCCGGTTATCTGAAAAAAAAATTACCAACAAACTCAGAATTGGCAAGACATGGGCAAAAAATCGCTATGGAATTTCCTTTCGGAAATATTTGTAATTACATACAAACACACAAATATAAATACATTTCTTATTATATTGTGAAGGCTATATAAGGTTCGTGAGGCAACAGCAATAATTGAAAATTAAAAAATTAGCTTTGGACATACAGACGTAATATTGATTTAAATTGCGGCGATAAAATGCGATACATCTGGGGAATTCGTAGTGTTCATATAAACGATATCTTATTTTTAAAATTATATAGTCTCTAAAAAAAATTTGAGTCTCGCTGAATAAATGTTGTCTTTGTTATATGCACCAGGTTTAAGCCTGTTTTTATATGAAAAAAATACTTTGATTTTATTGTGTTTAATATTTTGCCACTTCGTTATTGGAAAACAATTTTTAATTTTATAAGTTTGATATCTTGGTCTAAAAATTAAATCGTGAATTTAAATGCAATTTTTCATTAATAAAATTTTTTTATAAAAAAAATACCTTTGGCTTGGTAAACTCTGAAATGAACAATCCTTTATAAAAATATGTATTTTAATTTAATGTAAAAAACAAAATTGTACCATAAGGTTAACATAAACCTACAAAAATCACTTTTTGACACTGGAGGTAAAACGTAACTGTTAGTATAAAGTAGTATAAAAATATGTAAAATTTATAAATAATAGGAATTTATCTAAGCTGCAATAATGTTCTTAGGCAATATTTTTATAAAAAATATATATACTTAAACATAAAAATGTTTGTATTTTTATGACATTTGTTATCAGGGCTTTTGCGGAATACGTGCTTCCCATCTTTGTTATTTAATACTCACTTTGCCGTTTCGGTATCGACGAATGTAAAAGTCTGCTCAGAAAAACATCATTAGCAGTAACAAAGTCTTTATAATCAGTTACATGTAGTAGAAAAATCAGGAAAGTAACTTTAACACATTATAGAATGCGCTTTGTGATAAAGTTAAATTGTTGAAAAGTGATAAGTGTATCGTGTAATCTTGTTAGTCGCTGTCACTTATTTTATTTGCAAACTTCAAAAAAGAAAAGGGAAAATAACTGTTTTACTTTTTAATGTTGATCGTTTTAAATATGATGTAACCCCTTTCTACGTAGCTACTCGTATTCATACCTAAATTTCAATTTTCTAGCAGGGTACAGACATAAAGTATTCTTAATATAGTTTTAAATACCATTTTATTTTATATTTTTTGAGAAAAAAGTTCTTTCGAAATAAAAAGCACAAATTCAATGCTGTTTTTTTCATTTTATTTTATTTTATTTTGATTTTTTTTTCAAGTTTTATTATTCACATTATAAATGCATAAAGTAATAAAAACAATCTGTATAGGAGTCCTTTGTAGGTAATTCATGTTTATTTTTAATTTTTTATATTTAATAAACCCCAAAAAAGTAAACTGTTGGTTTGTGAATTTTGTTGTATTTTTTGCTTTGTTTTTTCCTTATGGTTCCCAAAAAAAGTTAACGACTTTGGCCATTTAATGTTTAATACAACAAGACCCATTAACACACTTTGTTACTTGCTTTTTAATTTTATTTTTATTTTTTTTATTTTTTTTGTTGAGTTTTATATACAAGGCCTCCCTCCTTTTGCTTATCCGCTTAAACGAAATTGTGTTGAAAAAATAACAGCAAGAAATATACACACATATATAAAAAAAAAACAGGCGCAGTTGTGATAAATTGTAGTCTTTTTGTTTTTGCTCATTTCTTTTTCAGTCCCATTTTAATTTTTTCTACCTTTTTGTTGTAAGTGCATAAAAAAATGTAAAGATATTGCGTGATGGTAATTATATTTGTAGCTTAAGTTGTTAAAAGATATTTAACATTTTTTTGATGGTTTTTTTTTCGTTTCTTTACTAGGAAATAGTAATTGTGATTTTAACAGCAGATTACCATGTTGTTGGAATTTTTGTATTTCAAGGAATAATGTTAAGAAAAAAAAAAATGTCACATAAACTGATTAGTAGATAATGGCAGTGATTAGTGTACAATCATGGAAAAGTAAAAGATTAAATGCAAAAATAAAAGATTTTCTTTTATATAGAACCATTTCACAGTCAAAGTAAACATTTTGGTAGAAAATAAAAAATGTCAAATTTGGTATATATGGAAGGTGGCTTATTAGTTTCAAAAATGTTCTTTCTTGAGGATTATTTTAGTAAATTTATTTATTTATTATTATTATTATTTTTTTTTTTGATATATAAAGAATAAGTTTTTTAAACTATGGAAAAAATCTGAATTAATTGTAAAAAGATTAAAGAAATACTTTTTTAAAATTTTCGTTTTTTTTTTCCTTGATAAAAAATTTTTTTTTAAACATTTTATTAAAAAAAGTATTCAAAATTATTACATGAGAATATGTCGATCCTGAAACACATTTTTTTTTTATCTCAAAGATCAATGTGTGGCATTAAGCATGACCTTGCTCAAACAATTGTCATTACTTTAAATAAAGTAACAAATATGGCGCAATAATCCAACTATATTTAAGTACTGGCCTGAGGTATGACAAATTTAAGGACACGAGCAAGCGCCCAACTCGCTTTGTGGAAGGTAGTGATGTCTTATTTTTAACAGTTTTATATCCCGCAATCCGAAATTTTATACAAGTGTAAACAAGGGCTCTGATTTATTATTCACCAACTTATAGCCTCTAACAGAAAAACAAACAACTTGGCGAAAAAATTAATACATTTGCCACAGACTCTCAATATGGACTTGTCTCTTTTTAAAATTATATTTAAAAATTAACTTAATTGTTAAAAATGTTTATACATATTTTATATAAAAAAATTCCATAAAAGGTATTCAAAAAAAAAATGTAATTAAATAAATATTTAAAAAAAAATATTCCAAAAAACAAAGTTCCATAATCTCATTTTATTTGTATAATGTTTGTTTCTAAAACTTTAAAAAAAAATATTCCAACCCATTATTATATTTTAAGTATTTTAAAGTTAATCTTTGTTTCGAAATCTTAGAATATTGATAGATTCTGTCCCAAAAAAATTTGTATAAATTTGTAAGATTCAATATTTAAAAAATATATATAAATTTATTATTTAACCTTACGAGAAGTTTTAGCTTTAAAATTTATTTTCAATAATTCCATATTTGTAAAAAAGCAAAATTTGTATAAATTATTCTAACGTACGCTTATAAAAAACATTGATATAATTCTATGTAAATAATATATTTTTTCCTCCTTTTAAAATATTTCATTTAATTTCTCCAAAGCAGTGACATCTCTACACCCTGTATCTCATTACTCTCATTAAATTCTTTGTTAAATTAAAACTAGCAAAACTTTAGGCATAAATATGCAAAAGCATAAATGTTTAATTTAATGCTCTGTGTTAGAAACTGTTTAACGTAAAAAGAATAAAATAAACTTTATGCCCAAATGAATTATGTTTAAAGTTTAAAATGTCGAAAAAGATAAAATTAAAATTCTCTTTCACAATTTTTGTTGTCGTTGTTGTTGTTTTGGCGTAAAATAAAAAAAGTTGTTGTTTTTCATTTGCAAGTGGTATTATCCTGGCAGTGTTTTTGTAAATGTTTAAGATTTATTTAAAATAAATTATCTTTTTTCTTGTTACGCATTAAGAATGGAAATGAGATAAGAAAATGGATGAACTAAAGTTAAAAGGGTGGAGTAGATGTAAAGTTTAAGTTTATATATTATATTAAAAAGGTGGCATTAAAAGTTTGAAAAGTAATATTTTTAAGGTTAAAATTAAAAAAAAAATACAAATATAACAAAGGGAAAAATATATATGCGAACACATGCTTAATTTTCTTAAGTTGTAGAAAAACAAATTATTTGTCAGTTGTTATACAGTGTTGTACAGTGTATTGTGAGGAATTTAATTTAATTTCGTTATTTAAATAAAATTTGTTTATCTTAAAAATTGGCCATTATTTGTGTGGTATTTTTAAGTTCTTTGTTTTATTAAATCAAATAACAAAATAATTTACACAATATAGCAAAAACTGCTCTGTAATGCAAAAAAAAACTTTAAAATTTTCCTAAATATTTCGCCTATGACATATAAGGGAATTAAAAAATATTTATTTTTTTCCTTTAATATTAATTTAAATTTGGTTTTACACTTTTAAGCACCCTTCGATATCTTCACATTTAAAGTGTTTTGCAGACAATAAAAGGATATCAAACACAATTTTTTCAAAGATTTTTTATTATAATTTTTATTATAACATCTCCAAATACCTTAGGGATTATAGAATACAAATATATGTATACTTAAAAATGGCATTAGTTAAGATGAATTAATATTATAAACCTGCCTACTGCTAGTCCATTTAGGAGCACGCTTGGCAGTTTGTTGTATTTTGCATTGTTTAAAAACAGTTAGATTGAAGTTATACATTTTTAGCGTAAACTATTGATTTTGTTACTTTCAAATTTTATTCATCTAAAACTAGAAACATTGTCATACATTTTTGTCAAGTCACAAATATAATTGAAAATAAGGGAACATTTTATATATATTTAAACTTATTAATATCATCAATTAATAGATAGTAAGAACAAAAAAGTTTTTATATCTCTAAGACAGATATGAATACTCTATAGAATAGGACTATTCTTTGTGACAAACATCCAGTATACCTTTATTTAGCTTGTGAATTATTTTTTTCTTCTTATTAAAAGTTTTAGTTTATATGAGAATTTCGTTTAAACATTTCAGTTTACCACCATTAATGGTCTTATCTTATAGCAAGTTAATGAACTGTTATAATTGGCTTCAGACGCCTATTGTGTTATTTTGCTCAAACAAATTATATTTTGGAAGTTTAATTTTCGAATTCTTGTTAAACATATTAAAAAAGTTTTCTTGAAAAGAAATTTGTTGGATGTAATCTTGTACAAAGAGTATTAATAGTTGCTTACATCAAAAGCTTTATTTTAAATTTTTAATAACAATGAATTTTCAAAATTCTAATATACTATTTTTTTTTTAATAACAATAAAAAATAATAAATTCCAAAATTTTGTTTTGTACTTGGCAGTCTTTTTAGTTTACTTATTTCGTTTCAAATTGATAAACATAGTTATGAAAACTATGTCGTTATCTAATCTACAGTGATTTTTATAATTTAATTAGGTTTCAAGATTTAAATAAATTTTGGTTGGGTAAAAAAAACTTTAAAAAAATTAAGAAAAAATGTTGCCAAAAATTTAAATAATATGAATGTATAAAACTAAAATCTATTCAATAATTGTAGTAATTGCAAAGTAGTTTTATCAACCACACCAAATAAGAGCGTCTCAATACAAAAATTTTCAGGTCAAAATGCTAATAATTTTTTAGCGTATTTTGCACTGTTTTCGTTGACATTAGTTAAGCCATTGACTGTCATAGAGAACAATATTGCTAATATGAAGTTTTCTTTTCTTTACAAATTCCGTTTATTATAAATTATAAATATTAAAAGAAATAAAAGCTACAATTGGCTTGCAATTTAATATAATAAATAAGTGTACGTTTTTTTTTTATTAACATTGTATTGTTTAATTTAAAATTTACTTTAAAGTTCGCTATAACCAAAATTCCCTGTAGGCTAAAGGCTATACAATTTTCTAACACAAAAGATTAGTAAATGTTTTAACGTCACCTTTAAAAATTTGTAAACACCATACAGATATGGTGGCAAAAAATATTACAAACAAAATTTAAAGTATTTTCTAACAATAAACATATTTTTGGAAAAATATTTATTATAGAAAAATTCCCCCTGACAGCTCCTTGTATAAGCACTAATTTGTCCAAGGAATTCCAAGTGCTTTACACTTTAAAAAAATATTGATGGTTGTTATTAATATCCTATAGTTATAAGAAAAAGAAAAGGCGCACCAAGCTTAATACTGAAAAACACAATTAAGGTAGTAAGTAGAACTTGCTGTTAAGTTTTTATATTTTATTTATACATTTTCTTATATTATTAAGCAGACACTACTTAAAGTTAAATGACAAAAAGTTAACAATTAGCACCAAATAAAAGTTTATTCTTTCAAATATTTTTTTAATCTTAAATGTTGTTTTCCAATATACATTTCAAACTGTTGCCCCAAAAGAACTCTACTTGACTAAGTTAAGTTAAAGTTCTTTCGTGCTATAGGTCTTTTACAAATTCTTTTTTTAATTTAATTTTTTTTTTGTAACAATATGTATTATGTTTGTACATATGTATATTTAAAAAACATATGAATCCATAAAGTTTATTTCCGTAAATTCTTTGTAACATCTTAAACAAAGAAATATTAGATGATTTACTCGTTGCTGTAGTAGTTTCACCTTTTTGAAAGTTTTAACCCAATATTATTTAATATTTATACAATATTTTTCTATACATAGAAAACTTTTTTACGCCACCATAAGGCAGAAAATCTTTTAATGCTTTTACACTTGTACTAACATTGGTACTCAGACACACACGTGCAAACAAACGTTTAAATAAACATAAATGTGTGTAAATACTATCACACACACACACACACACATATGAATTCATATACCGCTTTTAAGATACTCACACCAATGAAACATTCTATATAAGTATACAACGATTATTCGTTTATCATTTTGTATGTTGAATCTTTAATGTTGTTTTTGCAAAGCATATATGTATATATATTTTAATATGTTTATGTGCATACAAAGGTATATATTGTTATTAAACCAAAAAAAAAACATTTTAAATGTGTTTGTGCATAGATAAAGACATATATGTACGTAAGTATAACTAATACTATTAAATTTCTCAACAATACTGGCACTCTACACTTTAGTTCAACACAATTCATACTTGTAAATGGATTTTTCTTATGCCCTTTGGGATCATAGTGTAAGAGTGTGTATTGTTTGGTTTACCGTTGTTGTTGTTTTGTGTATTAATAAATAGTTTATGAGTTGGTGCTGAAAAATATTAGTACTTTTGTACTTTTTTAGGATGAATTTGAGGGACAAAATGAGGGTTTTTATACCAAATAATTACTTTCGGTAAAGTATTTTAATAAATAAAAAATATATTTTAATGATTTTTTTTTAAATTGTCAATTAATATCGTTAGGCTTTAGTTCATGTGATTATTAAATCTAGAATATTATGAAAAATCGAGTACGATATTAACCGAGTGTAATGCATTTTCGATACCAGCTACGGTTTCGTTTTCAGCACTCTTTGATCGGTACTACTGCTGTTGTATGTAAATATCATCTATTTAACTCACAATTTTAAAATATAATTAGTAACTGGGATTTCTCCCCTAACTACTTTATAGTTTTCTTGGTGAGTGAGAACGAAATTCACCAGCTTTTAAGGTCTTTCTGTCATTTATCTTTGTCACTAACCACGTTCTTGTCTTCGCTTTTTTGAAATTTTTTTTCACAATGTTTATGACGTGCAAGTTATATCTCCTAAATAAATATAATATTCAAAATGATTTCTGATTGCAAAAGAGTTTAAAAGCAATGTATTATAACTAAATGCTAGGATTTGTTCAAAAAGAATATGCAAAGATAAAGTTTGTTGTCATTCTTAAGCAAACTGCGCACAACGAGAAATGTATGGTATGTAAAGCGAAGCAGTTTTTGTACTAAGATTAGCAATCTTACAGTTAAAGACAATGAATTTCTATATTTTATCTATGAAATTCTCATTGAAAGTCTGCTAATAAAGCCCTTGAAAACCCTTTATTATTTAAATATAATTTTTTCATTGTTTAGAGATATTTTTAGGATAAATTAAATTTTAGAATTTGTTGTAATTTTTAGCTGTCTATATGCTGCATTTTTTCTGTGCTTATGCCAAATCATCTATAGACTTTTAAGCTTTTTCTTGAAAAAATTCAAAAATACTTTATGTTTAAGTAATAATTCAAAAACAAATTAAATTCTAACAAATCAAAAAAAAAAACATTAAAACAGTTTTTCAAAAAACCAACAAACAAATATTCTTTCATTAATGTTTTTATTTTTCTCACATAAATCTAGTTAGCATTGGATTTACTAAAATAATCCTTAAATTTGTATAATTAAACGGTTTTTATTATTACAAAGAACTATGAATTAATGTATTTTTTCACTATATTAAGTAAATTAACGAATTTTTTTACTTATTCTGGCCCAAGTTCATTTTATATTTCTTCATTTAAAGAATTAAGAAATTTAATTTCTTAATATGAAAAAATCAATTTTTTGTTTGTGATAATTGAAGAATATACTGAAAAAGTAAGTTTCCCGACACTGGCCGAGTGAAATGCATTTTCGAAACCAGCTACGGTTTCATCATCAGCACTTTTTGATCAGTATTTTAGTGTTGGATGTAAATATCATCTATTTAACTCAAAGTTTATAACGAAATAAAATATGGTGACTGATAGTCGCCGATATTTATATTTTTAATCACTAGGCAAATGAGAACGAAATTTACTATAACCTTTGAAAGCTTTTTTCTGATTATCTTTTTCAAAATTATCACAGGTATTTGTCTAGCTTTAACCATCGAACCAATGGCAATAAAGCAGTTGTTGTATTTTTAGTACAACTTTTTGTTTTAATTTAATTTGTTTCATTAAGTTTTAGTCAGTAATCAACAGATGGTTGACCACTAATTATATTACGCAGCGTCATGTGTTACTACTGTGTAATAATTTTTAATTTTTAGTCGAACTTTTTATATAGAGTTTTTTTTTATTCTGGCTCAAGTTCATTTTAATTTTTTTCATCATGAAGAAATTAATTTTTTGCTTATGATAATTAAAGAATATACTGAAAATTTAATGTAAATTTTCATTAAAATTAAAAAACATCACAAACAAGATTATAAAGGAAAAAATGTATTCGAAATTAGCATTGCAAGTACTGAACATAATATTTGTCTTACATCCAACGGTACGTATGAGTTTCACCACATGTTTATGTTTAAAAGTAATTACGTATACGTCTAGAGAAAGATATCTGAAATTTTAATCAAAACATATAATTTAGAGTTCCTTGCATCAACACTGAGACAAATGCAATATTTACAAATAAATGTTTTTATGCTTAACAAATATTTCAAAAAAGTATATATCACGTCAAGGAAATTTTTTAAATAATTATATTTATCCCTCTTAAGTTATAAAATTTTCAACTAATTTACACCTCAATTAAATTATTATACAATTTGAGTAAATTGTTTGTAAATTGTAAATTGCCAAAAAAAAAGTACACAAATATATTTTCTACTATACCAACACTGCCAACAGCCCTTTAAGCAAATTGCTCAGCACCCTCAGCTTTTCACAATCTTTGCAGCAATTGTTGGGCAATACGTCGCCTTTGTATTGTGTCATGTTGAGTCTTTATATATAAATTTATTTTTCTGTAAGTATATAAGTGTATTTCTTTTAACTCTTTTATTTAAACAGTTAACACCATCTTGGAAAATTTTGAAATTTTAACGTTCTTTAAAAAAAAAATAAATAAATAAATAAAATGAAATACATAATCAAGTGTAGTAAGAGCAAATTTTGTTGCGGTTAGTTGAAGTCTATTCCTACACTGACAAAACGTTTTTGGTTGATGTGGTCAGAATTGTTTTCAATCGCATAATTAAGTTGCAAAAGTAACAGAAAATCATAAGCAGTAAAAAATTTTTTCTATTGCAATAATCAAATCTTTCGACTGGCACAGAATTTGTTTGCAAAAAATTAATATGTTTTCTGAGTGTAGCAAAATTGAATAAAATATTTTTTTTTTGTGGAAGCAGTAGCAATACCAGTGCCAGCAGCATTTATATTGTATTGTGTAGTTGCAGAAGTACTTAGGAAAACAAAAACAAAAACATAAAAAGGAAGAAAAAACTTTATAATTGTCTGCTCTAGGGAAATTTGTTTAGATTTTAAATTGTTGATGTTTCGTGGTTAAGTTCTCTTGCCTGCCATAGACTCAGTTTAAATCTATGAAAAGTTTTCACATTTTTTACACATATTTTTTATTATACAGAATTTAAAAACCATAAAATATTTAACTTTTATACTAATGCTGGTAAGTTTTTGTTAGATATATATTTAAACTAAGTTTCAAAATATAACCATTTACATTTAATAATAAAAGTTTTAAGGAAAAAAAAAAATGAAAGAAAAACAAGAGATAAATATTTAAGACGCTGTAACAACGAATGAAAAAATGTCATTTTAAGTTTAAATTAAATTGTTATTTAAAAATAAGAAATTGAATTTATATTGAACTTTACTGAAAATTTTTAAATGGACATATATGGCCAGTTGGTTCATTTTACGGTGGACGGAAATATTGTTTCTTTCGGCTTTTATTATCTTTAGTTTTAAAAACCATTTTAATTCTATCCACAGCATATTAAATATGCTGTAATAAACATCAGCTTTAACTTAAACGCTTGTGCAAATCAAAGCTTGTAACACGAGAATTTAAATTAAACATTTTGATATGGGTTAACAAAGGATGACACTTTTTACAATTTTAATTTGTAAATAATTTAAAAAAACAATACGACATATCTTTAATTTAAGCTGAAAACAAAAATCAAAATTTGTAATTTCTACATATATATATATATATATACTTTTATATTTGATTTTCTTCGTTGTTTCTCTGTCATTAGTATTGCAAAATCGTTTTTATTTTAATAAATAAAAAGTCCTAAAATATCTATCTCTATCAAGGTTAAACATTTTGAACAAATCAACATTGAAGTATTTTAACACATACATACATGTTTATAAATACAGAAATACATGTTCATATGTGCTTATATAAAAATATGAAATTGTGTGATTTCATCTTCGAAAACAAAAATTTACTCATGCGTATGTAGTTTTGTAGATTTTGAAAGTTATTTATTAAGTTGCACATATGTTCGTATGTGTGTAAGTTAAAAGTTAATACTTTCTTTGATTTCACTCAACAAAAACCACATTAGGGCAGTTGTGAATCTGGTTTTGTCATTAATAATTAACAACTTGTAAAGTGATATTTTACCTTGTTATGGACGTTGTGTTTTCTTTATAGCAGACATGTAATGGACAGTTTATAATGCCAATAGATGTAAACTCAGTTGTTAAAGGAAGTAGTAGCCTGGAGTTTTCTTTTTCTTTATTAGGCAGACACAAGGACTGTAATTTCTATTGTTAATGAATTTATGTTTGACACACTTTGGGATATATGAGCAAAGCTTTTCTCTGAAGCTTTTAACAGATTTTATTACAAAGTATATATATCAAAAAAGCCTTTTGCTAAGGGTTTAATTAAAGCCTGTTAACAACAGGATATTAAGGGAGACTTAGGTAAAACTCTTAAAAAGTCTTATGAGAAAGAGGCATTTAGAAGTAAGAAATTCGATCACGTTCGACTATATAATGCCGTACAATGCAACATAGAAAACTTAATTTTTTATTAGACATACGATATAGAGTAAAAGACAGCAAAGGCTTTAATATATTTCTAAAAGCTAAGGTGATTTTCTTAATTAGGCCTTGTTTAAATGTCAAATGCAGTTTTTTTTTAATTTTTAATATTTTTAAGAGTTTTATAAGCCCTAAATGATATACAAGATTAGGCCTTAAATGATAGTTAGGACGAGTTGTGGGCTCTTCTCATCTTTCTCCAAAATATTTTCCCTGTACACATTTTTTATAATGTATAAACTTTTAAAGTTTTTAATACAACTTGCTGTGTTCAATTTTTTTTTGCTTTAATTTAATTTTTATTTTTCAGATGGTTTACTGGGGTATGCTTGTTACCAGTACTGCCAATTAGGACTTTTAGTTCCTTTTATGATATTCCACCTGTAAGTTTTATAACTAAATATTTAGGACAAGAGTATAATAATATTTTCAATATTTTTAACTCGCTTGGAATACAGAGCTGGGTGGATTAATCTATTTTCAAACGTATGTTAAGTTTTAAACGTTTTTATTATGTTAAAAGCCTTCGCCTTTATGTACTTTTTCAAATAATTGTATCAAATTAAAAAAAAAACATGTCCAAGGTTTGATCAATATTTGTTATATTAAATTAAATTTTAATGGAAATCAAAAATTCTCATAAACATGTTAAAGGATAATTGAAAAATATTTTAAACATTTCAAAATTAAAAATTCAATAATTTAAAGATTTTTATTTTAATTACTTGCAATATTCATAAAAAAAATACATTTGAATCAAAATATTGATTTTAATTAAATTCAACAGAAATGTGGCAGGTATTCGTATAAAAATTCAGCAGATTTTTATATGGTGCTCTTATTTGCATCATTTTGAAAGTTGCTTAACAAATGCTTAACATCTTGTAATAAAACTGCCGTAATAATGATGGTATTTTATTAGGGGTATTTTTCGTAAATCCACGCTGAAACCATAATAAGGCCTGACACCATTAAATATAGCATTTAAAGAGCACAAAACTCACATAAAATGCAAAGAAAATCATTAGCTTTTAGCATAAAAGTTGCTTAGGTTTTTATTTGTTAGAGGAGTTCCTATAAAGTGCTTAACCCAAATTTTGATGTCATACTTTCTATTTAAGTGGAAACTAGTGAATCCTAAAACAAAGATTTCGAAAATTTTATTCGATGGCAAATAGAATTTAATTTGCATTTAATGATTGGAATATTTTTATATCATTTGGCAAAATAAATAGATACAAATTTTGTTTTTCATTTTAAAAAATAGAAATTGCCCTTAGAAAAACTCAAAGATGCGTAAAATTTTATTTTTTGCAGACGAATAAACAAATGATACTCCACAGAACATCCCACTGTATTTGTGAGGTTTTTTTCTTGGTTTTGTTTTGTTTTTGCATATTAAACGTTAATATTACAGCATGTCTGTTTTTGTTGTTGCCATCTTTATTATCGTCATCAGCATTATTATCATTATTATTGTCATTCGTGATTCCCAAGTCGGATTCTAGTTGTTTTTATTAAGTTTTGTCTTTGCTTTTAATTTTATGTAAGTGTGTATGTATCTATGTTTGTATGTGTGTCTTTTGGTGTTTGTGTAGGCGTTTGCTTCACCATCAACATTTTTATTTATATTTTATTTGTTTGTTGTTGTAACTGTTGTAATTGCCGCTGTACATAACGATTATAGAGTTTTTTCAGTCTAGTTTTTTGCATCTTTGTTTTTCTTACTTCCCAGCGGTGCTTTTGGCATGACTTTTTATATATATAGTTTTTGTTTCCGATTTGTATTGTTTTATTTATGTTTCTTTTAGCAGTATTTTTAGCTAATGTTTTCTTTTTCTTGTTTTAAATATGTTCTTGTGACTTCCTTCGTTTGCTGTATTTAGTTTCATTTTTATATTTTTGACTTATTGTGTCGCGTGTTTTTCCATTGGCAGGTCTGTTGTTGTTTATCTAAATGTAAGCTGCCTCTTCAAGATACATGTCTAACTTCTAAAAATCCCATCAATTGTATTAAAATAAATTTACATCTTTAAAGACCCTTATTCTGCTGCAGAGAGATAAAATTTATTCTTAACAATTTCTTGTTTGTATTAACAAGATGAAAATTGATTGGCCCTTTAAGCGTTGAATGTGAGGTAATATTAAATTTTGTTCAATCATTTATAAATATTGAAATTTTTTTTTTGTGTTTTACTTTATAAGATTATTAAGAAATATAAATGCATATTTGTAGATGAAAGAACAAAATTATGTTGGAGAAATTGACATTTTAATGGCTCAATTAGTAGTCAATAGAAGTTTGAAATTGTTGTGTCTTTGGGGATTTCTTGTGATACATATCTAGGGCTCTTATAAACATACATAGTCTAACAACAATGCTTGTTCACGAAACTTTAAGTAATATTTAAATTTATATTTGTATGTGTGTATGTGTGTTTAAATTTAAAAAAAATGTATTTTATGTACTATTGTCAGGAATCATTTAGCTTATCTAATCATTTGCTTTTTTAATGCGCAAGAATTACGTGTTTTGTCTTGTTGTACAAAATTTTTGATAAGAGCCGTTTTTATGTCATTAAATGACCTTAAAATATTATATATTAAATTTTCATTATAAAATAATGCTTAAATTGAGAAACAGAATTCATGTTTGCTCTCCACCAATCACGTTGTACTTTAAACTTTTAATTTTTAAGGTAAAACTAAACATGAACGCTGTTTTTCATAAATAAAAAATTTATTACAACTTTTTGGACAACAAACACTACGTGCCATAACCGCGGAAATAGCTTGAGCGACACAATTTTCAAAAAACGTTTTTTTCTATAAATTTGTTCATTGACATCACTCGCATCATCTCTTAAAATTGCGTTGTCATACAATGTACCGTTACGAATTTATAGCAAAAACAATTTTAGCTTAAGCGCATATTGATAGTTTGTTTATATTTTGTGTGACAGCGGTTTGTCGCTTAAGCTAAAAAGATATAATATAAAAAAACGTTCTCCTGTAAAATTTCATTTCTGTCGCTCAAGCTATTTCCGCGGTTATGGGACGACTAAACTAATAGTTTTTTATAATTTTTGATTCAATATTTATAGTGTTCTTCGAGAATGTTGTACAGAAATAATAAAATATTGTAAAATACTGTTAAAAAACTTTGTTAAAACAAGAAGTTTTTACAGAAAAAAATAAAAAAAGAAACTACAACTGGTTTTTGTTTTAAGAAATTGTTAAATTATTTCAAAAGATTGATTATCAATACAATAATCAGTAATGTTTAGCAATAAAAAATAAACGCAATGGAAAATGTCGTGTTTCAAAAACATCGAACAATAAAATTTTAAAAGTATACATTTTGGTTACAAGAATATTTTCCTGAAATTTTAAGAAAATTCGTCAATTATGAAAAACATTATAAATTCAAAGTTTATAAAATAATTCCTAATATATAAAGCTTGTTTTAAAATTGTACCTTTTTTATCTTGTACAAGGGGTGTTCCCGCTATTTTAAGAGTTGTTTACGTCATTAAGAAAAGTGGAACGATTTACCCTTTAACAAGGCACTGATAATATTAGACTTAACTACAAAAATGGTTCATGTTTTAACGACACAGCTCTCAAAAATAAGACATATTTAGGTCATTAAGAAGCACCTTATTGGCCAAACATTGTGAAACTGGTGAAGAAATTTTGGGTTGTTGGAGCAAGTAAGGGAAGTAAAGAACCGATCTTGTGCACGTCACTGAAGAACAACTGAGAATATTGCTATTGTATTTGATATTGTACGGTCTGTTTATATTTTACAAGACTGTGCTATGTGCAACTCAATGAACGATACTGTCACTAATTTGCGTGAAAAGTTTCATGTCCATGTGGTTTCTTCTAAAAATCAATCACACTTGACCACTAAGATCTTGTGATTCAATACCTTAAGACTTTTTTCTTTAGGACAATGTGAATGATAAGGTCTATACCAATGGCCCACAATTGGTTGAAGACCTTTAAAGATGGAATTTGTGAAGTGATCGCGAACATGCCGCCCCAAATTTGCAAATCGATTTTGTTATACCCTTCACACATTTGTCATTATGTTGGTAGTTTCTACAATATTCATTTGCGACTGCTTAAAGTATATTTGTTCTGAATCCTCATAGATAACGCAGTCGATTTAGCCATGTCCGTCTGTTCGTCTGTCCGTCTGTCCGTCTATCCGTCTGTCTGTGTGTTGAATGGAATCAAAATTTCGTAGTTCCCATAAGTCACCCACACTAGTGTTAGATATCAAACTTTTGAAAATACTTTCAAAAAAATCAGTATTTAAAACTAGCAAGATCCATCAATAATCAGCTGGGATATAAGTAAAAAAAGACGACTGCCTCTTTTATTTTTTTTTACTTAAAAAAATTATTGTTTTGCAGCTTTGAAATAAACTACAGATATATTTGAAGAACATTGGATTATTTATTTTATTTTATCTTATTTTATTTTATTTAATTTAATTTAATTTTATTTTATTTTATTTGATTTGATTTGATTTGAATTGATTTGATTTGATTTGATTTGATTTGATTTGATTTGATTTGATTTGATTTGATTTGATTTGATTTGATTTGATTTTATTTTATTTTATTTTATTTTATTTTATTTTATTTTATTTTATTTTATTTTATTTTATTTTATTTAAAGACAATTATTTTAGTTTTTAATTCCGGCTCTAGTTCATTTAAATTTTCTATGAAAATTTATTT